>VYYI01001508.1:0-19132 GCA_021029175.1 Bilobella aurantiaca
AAACTTCGTCACTCTTCAGATCTTTGTCAATTTGGTCCTGCGAAAATGTAGTGGCACGTATGGCGTAGCCGTTCATCGACTTCTTACCACTTAAAAACAATAAATAGATTCTAAACAAATTTTGAGTTTTTTTTTAAGTTAAATGAAATACTACTCACGGTACTGCAATAGGAAGAAAAGAGCTTTTACTGTAGGAGAGGGACGCATCGCTACTAGATTCAGTCTCGAATACGGAGATAGTTGTGCCAGCTTGCAATTTCTGTTCAAGCAGTCATTTTAATTAACTAAAACAAGATACTAATCAACTTTATATTGTGATAACTTATACCTCTTTGGTCCATACGGCAGAACAAACTGATAGCCAACATATGGCCAATGGCAATTTAGTAGTAACTCTCCAGGTGCGAATTCTCAGTAGCATGTTAAACACTGAATTCAATTAGAGACACAAATGTGGACGGTTTGTAGTAGTAAAACTGAGAATTACTATGCGAAACGTAAGCCTATTTATAAATGTCTAGAAGGAAATGGTGGCATTAAAATTAAGCTTAAGCTATTCTAACCACATATGCTCACCGAAAGCAGCATCGGAAGAAATTTTGCACAATCTTATGAATCAACTGCGGCGACATTTTATGTGTTAGTTACTAATTACATACATATTCATTATTACTCTTATCAAATGAAGCCAAAAATTAGCAATAGGTACACATATGTAAAATACATTGAATAGTCTCATGTGCATTTATTATGTGCATAGAAGTAAAGTTTATGTCTGAAAACTTAAAACTTTGAGGGCTTGCGGTTAGATGCACTGATTTGTGGTATATTTTAGCGTTGAAATGTTGTACGTTACATACTAATTAAGAGTATGCTAAAATGTTAATTTGGAAATATATTGTTTTATCAATTAATTGAAATATTTGAAACTGGCTGTTTATCGTATAGAAAAGTAGAAAAGCTCTAGCTTTGGTTTATGAAATTTATTTCATTCAAATTGTGGGTTAAGTAATTGCGAAGGGGAATTTCAAGTGTGTGTACGTGATCTACTTGCTTCTGCATGGCTCTGAGGGGAATTTTAAGTGTTGTACGTGATCTACTTGCTTCTGCATGGCTCTGGGTTGCTGTAAGCATCGCCTTAACATGTATCTCACTAAATTGCACATGTAAGTAAGTGGCAATTACAGCTACATTCACACGGTGTCAAATTAACCTGCCCAACTGAGAAAAACTCCTTGTCCATCTATTGATCATCACGTTGTGGAAACAACCTAGTATTTAATAAACAAGCAATTGTCGTTTTGTGAGCCCTAAACACAATATATACTGTTGTGGACACCAAAGGTTGTAGAATAATTTTACTGTTCTAATGCAGAGTTTAAGAAAAGGGGTTAGGCGCCAATAATGAAGTTTAATAAATAAATATGATTCCAAATATAAATGCCGGATTTTGATGGTCGTACTTTCCCATGCCAGTGGTCAGCATCAAGCTCTATATATGCAATTAAAGTTCAGGTAAGAAGGTATGGTGATTCACATATTTTTAAATTGATTGGAGATGTCTCTAATAAGATTTTCCCATAATGTCCTAGGCATACTTAATAACTACTGAAACCTTGTCGAGGCAGACAGGCGCAATCTATATTTATATTATTGAATTATATCTTTTGGTTTCAAGCAAACAGCCATCTAGAATACTGATATTTTTGTATAGTTTGGTGGATTTTGAAAAAAATAATGGAAAAAGTCGTAAGATGGTGACGTATTTTCCGGTAGTTTTTGTAGAACTAAAAATCAAGCAAACCAAAACTGGAGAATGGGGTAGAAAAATAAAACATCCCAATGGTAAAATGGGATGCTGAACGCCTTTCAACGCCACCCTCTGTACACGATTTGACCCTTCGCTGACCATTAACAATTAACTTCAGTTATACGTCAACGTCACAAGGAACGCGTAACGGAGACAGTTCTTTGCCTTTGCTGATCAGTTGAATTAACAATCACTGACCCACAACTTGTCGCCTGCGTGACTGATACATTTACATTTATACTATAATTTATTCATATGTTGCCTACATGGTCTTTGTCATGGCTACAGGTAACAATTAGCTTTCTATGCTGCCATAATGAGAAGGTTCTCATATTTCTCACTATAATGTTTATTACATCTATACAAAGGCAATAGCTTTTCAGAATTGGTAATCTATTTTTATTTTTACGTTAAGGATTTTAACCTGAACATCAACTATCCCCACATCGAGTGCTGGCTGTAACATTAATTTGGACATAATTAGCCATTGCTGATGCATTCTATTTGTTGGAAATTTACGGAAACGTCCAGAAACATTGACATTTAAAAAATCTCGATAACGATTCAGATCTTTTTACTCAGGAAATTTTACCCATTCATACAATACAGCCGAGATTATAAACTTCTATGTTTCTATGTTCTCAGAGCAATTATTTCCACAAACTAATATTGAGCGTTTATTAAGGTAGATGAATAAAACTATGCAATGCCCATGGGACATTGGTCAAATATTACATCACAAACATAAACATCAAAACACTTGAAGTTAGGCATCATAGAAAAAAGTTAAAATTTAGTTAAATGATAACAGGTAAAGAAAATAAGTGCAAAGTAAGATACAATTGAATTAAATTGTCAAAGTAGTTAATACAATAGTTGACGTGATTGTAAGTGAATTGGATGTAATATAAACAATAACCCCTAGTAAATCGATATTTAAAAAAAATTCTCTTACGATATCATATGCCTCATTATTAGCTAACATAAGTTTGATAAAGTAGTAATAATATCGTTATCACTAAACTGATGAACTATAAAAAAAAAGTTTTTGCAAAAAACGGGAGGTATGATCGCTCTTGAAATCAAATCAAACCGTAAATAAATATAAACAAATAAATAAATTTTTGTTTAATTTATCGAGTTAAATCCCTCAACTCTACATTGGCTTTTTTGGACTTCTTGATCAAACGTTTACGTAAGCTTCAGCCTGTGTTAACATGTAACTTATACGCTAACAACAAATCACTCTTTCGAGGATGTGTTTTTCTTAAATAGTTTTTGAAAAAGTTCCAGTACGACGTACCTTACCACCGGTCAACACTTAATTGTAGTATAAACCATTAAGTTTGAAAAGTGAAATATTGATTTACTCTTAGATTTGCGCCAAGATTCTTGAGTCGCAGAACTCTTGCTCATTTAAAAAAAAATTAGCGCGTCTTATAATGTTCAAAATGTAGGACAATCACTAAAAACTCTCTTTGTATACAAGACGCTTGCAGCTTTAGCAGTTCCTCCCGGCATCCAGAGTCATACAGATCGGCATTGTTGTGGTTGAATTTCGCTATCGAGCAAGTAATTAGCAATAGGCGAAGCAATAGCATCGCCATTAACATGAAGAATATTTTTTAGTTGGCGGTGTTGGTCTAGTGTGTAGGGCTTCTGTCTTTCTCCACTAGCCAGCGTGAAACAGGGGATTCAAATTGCCCGATTAGCCACAAAATTGGCCTTGTGTATGCCCATGTCTCCGTGATTAGGCATACACAGACAGAGGATATAGAAATTACCTAATATGTTTCCCAATGGTCTTTGTCAGAATTGAGAAAACTGCCCTCATTTGCATAGAGCCACCTGCGGTTATCAGGCGAAACACGCCGTACCTCACGCCAGGTTGGTGTCCTCGACATTTGTGCTTTAGGCCCGTAAAACAGCGGAACGTTAAGGATAGCTTGTTGCGCCCACTTGATAACAACATCTATGCAAATGAATCCTTATCCCTAACACATATCTACACTCTCCTTTCATGTTGACCACGCACTCTGCGGGAATGTCCTTTACCATATAAAAATAGTATTCTGATTTTTATAGTATAGCTAAGTACCTTTTTCTTTTTGAAATTTAGACATTTTTAAAGCCTATTTGAAAGAGAGAAGGCTAAACGCAATGCCACGTGCAATGTTGTCCAACAAAGTTAGCTTTGCTTCCTGATCATAGAGAAAGCTTGATTAATGGTTTATTAAAATTAGGTAGATAATTCAATTGGGTTTTCTCACCTTTTCCATGTGATATAATCCCCCGATTTTACACTTCAGTACAGGAATTGATAGCAACGTTTTTTTGAAAAACATATTTTGTAAATCATTTGTAGGATTTGTTCCTTGTATATGTTTACGTACGTTGACATGAAATTTTGACGAAATATTGAATACCGATGACATAAGTAGAGCAGCGGGTCCAAGTAGAGCAGAAATGGTAAAGAAATATATCAGAAATACAATAAAAAGGTAAATGTGAATTGATTCCCGCAAATTCACAACGCAAAACGCAGCCACAAAAAGGCATAAAATGAGTGCATATTTGACAGCCGGTAGAAGAATAGAGCCGTACACAGCGTTGTGGATTTGATTCAAGAGCTGAATCTTGCGGTAAGTGTGAATTAAGTCCAACGCACAAGCTTCCAAAGGTAATCTCAAACTAAACATTGCAAATACATCAAGTTTACACAACATGCCCTTATGTAGCACTAAGAAAGGTTTTTTACAAACCTATTAAATTACGAAATGAATTATATTTTGTAAGTCTACCGAAATTTGAAGCGAAATCTTTCTCAAAACGACGAGAGCATTCATGAATAAAGAAATGAAACAACATACAACCCTAAGATATAAAAAATAATACTACATGTCTTATAGTGTTGCCATATTATTTAATACATTAATTATTTTTCTGCATGCTTTTATTGATTTGTCAGCGTCACCCCAAACACTTTACTCTTTTCAACGGCTATACACTTTTACTCGCAACTTTTTGAAAATGTAACGCCTTGAAAATAGGACTTGAGCCTACGACATTAACCTCGCTTAAAGGGACTTGCTGACGCTGCAAACGTACGTGTCAAACTGAATTATGTTTTTTAAATGTGTGTTTGATCTAATGAATCAATAATAATTTACCTCACACTTTGAAGACCTACGACAAGCGTTAATATGGATGGAATAAAGATTCCCACTGTGGCAATAAAGTCACAAACGAATGGAATGCAAAAATGACATTGAGATACAATATAAAGGAAAAATAACGACCGATTTGCAATTACTGATCTGTTCGCCATAGTATTTTGTATCACTGTTGAGATACAGCAGCAGCTCACTACGTATATGGAGCTCGCGTATACAATTCCTCGAACTGTGTATTTTTTATTTGAATTTGAAAATTCTACGCTACCTGTAATGTAAAAAAAACAATTCAGCCGAATCATTAACTTTTAGTAACTAAGAAGAAGTATTTACCAATTTTTAAAATATTGTTAGCGAGATTGACAGCTTCCTTGTTGTAAATCATTAACGTAAGTCTAAATGAGAGAGCACCCACACAAGCCATCGTAAAAATAGCCACAGGAACTTTTACGGTAAACGAACTAGTATTTCTTATTATGAAAAACGATACTACAGCATTTGATACATAGGAAATTATCGTAAAAATTCGGTACGCTTGAAAGCACCTGCTGTATTCAACCACTGCGTAAGCCCATCCTGATGTTCTACAAAACTTGATTTCAACTAGTTTAAATTTTGTAACAAAAACTAAAACTTTACAAAGAAATTCCAACTCGAATCGACTTAGCATTTTGGAAGATTGGAGGAGTATATCAAAATAATGTCCTAGGCATAACTTTTTGAAAATAAGGCAAAACAAAATTTAGATAATTATAGTTATTACAAAAATTATTAACTACATACTAAATTGCACTTCCCACTCCGAAATCACCTCTAATTATCGGTTGCGTTTTGGCTTCAAAAGTTCCAAGGATTATAGCAAATTTTGCTTCTACGTCTCACGCCCGTTCTCACTGCTTCTCATTTAGACAATATTCCGAATATAAATCTTATAATTATGACTAATACTGATAAACTTAAGTATTCCAACTCTATACTAAATATACTAATTGTTTCTGCGGTAGAGGTTTCTTAGTTTTTTAATATAGTAGTATTAGTAAGATCTCTGTGGGGATCTTTGAGGTCTAACAGTGTTATTGCCTGAAAGCAATAATTATGGTGTCCTAAGTACAGGTCAAAGCTAGCGCACTCCCGTGCAGCTACTCAACTGTTATATGACAGCGACCGAGTAATTATATCAGTTCGAGTTGTAATGTATTTTCGCGCTTTGCGGAGAGGTAAATTTTGGTAGGTGGTGACTTACAATTTTAAGTAGAGCGTATTAACGCTCTATTTTTTCAATTCAAAAATAGTTAGTTTACCCAGTTTCATATTTTTTTTAAATTTAAGTATAGTTACTTTACCCAGTATTGGTAGTTTAAAAATTTCTGGAACAGACAGACGTCTGACGATTTTAATACTCTGTACTTCAACAGAGTAATAAATTATTAGAATTAGAATTTTCTCCTAATGGGTAACTTGCATTTTTACATTAAATCATGTGTACATATCAGAAGTTCAAGAAACTAGTCATAATACAAACAAGTCCCAATTTAGATTCCTTAGTACAAGTAGCAATTGTAAAAAATAATATTTAAAGAAAATAAAGGGCTAATTGCATGTTTCCTACTATTCAAACGCGCATTGCTTTTTCACAGAATGGTTTTACTTTTTAGTCTGTTCTTTAAATAAATATTTAGCCTAGCCTGCTCCTCATTTTTAACGTTTTTGAAAAGGAAGCATTTCTGAGCACACCCATAGTACACGAGGTTTAAAGAATGGCAAAATTTGGAACAGTAACACGTGGTTGAAACATGAAATCAATTGTGCCTTATTTTGTATGCTCTAGAAACAGATTTTCTTATAATCCTTTTTGGCTTTGTAAAATAAAGTAAAGTATATATGAAATCCGGCCATGAAATTTGTCTAGAAAACATCCTTTATTTTTTTTAAACTGAACTTTTTTAAGCAAGCTTAAAAAGAAAGCATGCGCCAAAGTTTGGCGTCGGTCTAGGAGTTCAGTTTACATTTTACCTTAATTCATTCACAAAAGTAAAGACTTTCTTACTTGCTTTTAAGCATTAGCGCTTCAGAGATTACAAAATTCTTACTATAAAATCAATCCTAATTGAAATCGTAAGTTACTTAAAATTCTAAACTCTCAAAAGTCAATAGTTGATGGGGCATTAAGTAATCTTCATTTTTAACCGCAGATTGTTACATTTATTATCACAATTTGCTGATATATTTTTTTTTACTTTTTATGGAACTCTAAGTCGAAATTCTGTTTTCAGCTGAAATCAAAGCGATTAAGATGTTTGGAATCATGCTTCTAGTACTTACGGCTGGCAGTACTCAAATTGCTGGAGACACGGCTTTACAGTGCATATTGCTCAATCCTCTACTGTCTTTTGTTCCGGCCAACATCTTACACGCACTCGAAAATTTAGGAACAGGTTTGTGAAATTCTTATATTACATTATCACCTAATTGTTGATTTGAGAAAATTCTTTCCAATTTCAGGTTTGGTTTATTTTTAAGTTTTTGTTTACGTAACTTAATTACTTGAAGCTTGCTATGGACGCGTTTTGTATTTACTTTAATATTTGCCTCCTACATTGTAACGGTTAGGTATAAAATACATTAGAAAATTTAATTTTGATCGCCTACAATTTCAACTACAGCATAGGTATACCTAAGCTCAATACATCTATGGAGACTAGTACGTCTCGGTCATTTACAGACTAAAATTTTTGGTACACTAAGACTATTATTATCTCAATTACTCTCCTCAGTAAAGTCAGAATTAAACATTTTTTAATTATACTACAGTTATTCAGTTATACTCGAACTTAGAAGCAAGTCATCAAACAAACCAAACCAATCTTACTGTTGGCAAATCAGCATAGTATATCTACAATTAGCTTATTTTCTATTTTAGTATTTTACTGTATCAATGTAATTTTGAGTGATAATTCCCATTCACATATATTATCAGGGAGTCACTGTTGCATACACTTGATGTTGCAGTTTTTGAACAAAGTTCGTTGAAAAGCTAGATTTATTTTTAGTTTAACAAAAAATACTTAACGTAGCCGTTGATTGCTTAACGTTGAACGTAACAAGTGGTAATATTTTGTAAATTCACAGGCTGCCCCATCGATGCTTGTGGTCAAGTGGACGGACTGGGCGTCTTTGACGTCTACTGCAATCTTCAGTGTCAACTGGCCACGTATCCCACGGGAACTTGCTATAAAAACCTAGAGAAGGGAATTGCCAAATGCATTTGTAACGGAAAGGGAATCTCATTACTCCAAACCGACATCTTTCTATGTCATATTCTAGCAACTTGTGCTTGTCAGACTTGCACAAATGGTGGTTCGTATCCAGAGCATTTCCACACCGGTGTTTGCAATGTACCTTCTTCTGCCACCGTGCAGGTTACTTGTCACTGAAGACATTTTTAGTAATGGTGACAAATTACTGCGAATTTGATTTATAAAAACAAAATTCCGAAGGTGTTAAACTGTATTAAATTGTACTCTTTCACAACTATACAAATACTCTCATGTTGCAACGCTTGAGAATGGCAATCAGTAAATATGGATTAGTTATTGTGTTTTTAATTAATTAATTTTTGATTTGGGTTTGCAAACACTATAAATTGAAAATATAAGTTTTTGAAGCCATTACTAGTACTCATGCTCTGCTACTGGCATCCAAGCCCGAATTATTGATTTCAAATCAACAGGTAAAATGTTTCCATAAATTCTTCAAATATAACTTTTTCGTTACAAAAACTAACATCTTACAAAGCAAATCCAACTTATGAACGCAGCTATCATAGCCTTCTAGTACTTCTTGCTGTCATTAAAACGTTTAGTTAGTGTGGGTTTATAACACCAATAAATCAAAGGAGTATTATCTGTAGATAAGAATTCAGATGACCCAACGATTCATATATTTAACTTAATTCTCTAAAGTAGCGAACCTACTTTCAATTAAATCGCTATTAACTTATTTCTATCAGTAAATACTTCAAATACAGCACATTCCAACTTTTACAAAGTATAATTTACTGCTTTTGATTTTTATAATTAATTCTATATTGTCTATATCTTTATACTTTGTATTAAATTAATCAAAAATATAAATTTGTATAATTTTTCTACTAAAATAAATAAATACCATTTTCCTTTTCAAATTTAGAACATTCTTCTATTTGTAAGAGAGAAGGCTAAACGCAATGCCACGTGCAATGTTGTCCAATAATGTTAGCTTGGCTTTCTAAGTAAGTCGAAAGATTGATTATTGGTTTATTAAAAATTGATATTATGAATAATTTTCTTACTCCTTCCATATGATACAGCCCTCCGATTGTACACTTAAGTACAGGAATAGATAGCAAAGATTTTCGAAAAACAAATTGTGTGATTTGTCGGTGCGGTTTGCATTTTGTATAAAACTTTGTACATTGCCATGAAATTGTGACGATATTTTGAATACCGAAGACATAAGTAGTGCAACAGGTCCAGTTACAGCAACAAGAACGAAACGAAATATATCAGAAAGATCACCAGAACGGAAATGTGAAATGAACTCCTATAATTCACGAGGCAAACGGCAGCCACGCGTAGTGAACAAATGTTTGCAGATTTTAGCACCGGTAGAAGGATTGAACCGTACACAACGTTGTGAAGTTAACTGAAGAGTTGCATAGTACGGTAAGTATGAATTAAGTCCAACACACGAGCTTCCAAGGGAATTCTCATACTAAACATTGTACCAATAAATATTATTATAACTTGAAACCAGCCGTTATTAGGCTAACCGTGCTAAATATTTATTTAATCACAAACTATAGTTGTATTTTTGTGAATTTACTGCTATGCTTTCTCCATTTAAAGTGATATTTGGTTTAGATCGACGGGGAAATGTAAACTAAGAAATGCACAACCCAAAACTGCAAAAAATGATGGGGGACAAATATTTTGAAGTGTTTACATTATTGATAGCTATTTATTAGTTGTTCAGCATGTTTGCATAGAGTAGATAGAGTCGCATTAAAATTTAACTATTTGCAAAGGGCATACACGCAAAAGCAAATTTTGGGATCTGAACTCGCCATATCAAGCTTCATTGTCATTTAACAAATTTGCAGCAGACGCACCCAACTTTCGCCACGCTGTACAAATATATTTTGTATCAAATGGATCAATAATTACATTGAATTACCAGACTTTGCTAAGTCCTAAAACAAGTGTTAATATAAATGGAGCAAAGATTCCCAATATGGCCATATAGTCACAAATAAATGTAATTCCAAGATAATATTGAGACATAATATACAGGGAAAATATGAACCGAGTTGCAAAAATTGGTCTGTTAGCCACAGTATTTTGTATCAATACTAAGATTATACAACAGCCCACTAAGTATATTGAGTTTGCGTACACTATTCCTCGAACAATATGTTTATGATTTGATTTTGAAGATTCTACGCCGCCTATGTATCATCAATTCAAAAAAAATAGATTTCAGCCGCCGAGTCAAATTTTTTTCTTAAACTAGTCGTATTTACCGATTTTTAAAATGTTGTTAAGAAGGTTGGCGGTCTCCTTGTTGTAAATCATTAATGTAAATCTAAAAGAAGCAGCACCCACACAGGCTATGGTAAAAATAGCCAGTTTAATTTTCAATGTAAACGAACTTGCATTTCTTATTATCAAAAGAGTCACTATAGCGCATTTGAAATGTATGAAAATAACGTTAATAATCGGAATGCATAAAGTCGCCAGCTGTGTCCATCTGCTGCGTAAATTGATCCGAATATTCGGAAATACTGAGCTTCGACAAGTTTAAACTTTGTAACAAAAGCAAGGATTTTGCAAAGAAATTCCAGTTCGAATTTGCTCAGCATTTTGAAAGTTTGGATGAATGATATTGACTTCGGCGTATTTTCTTGCCACGTAAACTTGAATATTGTTGATTATAGGTATTACACAACTTTTCTACCACATGTAGTTATTAGTAAACCATAATTTACTACCGATGCTTACAGAGCCCTTTTTGCTCCTTTCTTTGCTTTTAATCTAAATTCTCTCAAAGTTCCCTCTAATTACATATTAATATCTGGCGTATAAGCCCACAAATAAATAGCGTAATTTTCCTCAACTCTTCTTGCCTCCGTTCTTGCTATTATTATTTAGAAAAATGCATGAACGTACAATATTATATTTTTTGTCAAACAAAGGTATTATAATTGTATATATTTGTTTTTACAAGTAATACTAGTAATTAACCAAATTTTCTTATTTTGTAAAAACTAGTATGAATATATATTTACCACTTCATAATTACACTATTTATGCGACTCTCGGGAGCAAGGTATAAATTTGTCTCCTCTAATTGTTGGCCTTATTTGTGCCATTTCTTCGGTATCCAGCTCCTCTTTATAGAAGAGGGCAATGGAGCGCTTCTCAAGGCAAATTGGCAATGCAAAAGTTTACTAAATTGTAGTTAATTTGAAGAATAATGCATAAGGTTGGCATTTCTAACCGCTGATCTTATCTAAAAAACTTGTTTTTTTACTTTTAATTTGTGGCTTGCTTGACAGGACTAGAAATGTTTTTTTGTGATATGTCTAAAATAAATATAATAAAGATTGCATAATTTTTTTTCTCATTTTAGACTTAATATCTGAATATCACTAATTAATTATATAAACAAAAGTTTTTACTTAAAAAGAGTTCAACAAAAGGTCTATATTGATATTACAAATTTAACATTCACAAAAATATTAAATCAATGTTGAATTAATAAGTACACCTGAGGATGTAATAAATTTCCAAGGCTAGTATTATATCCCACATTCAACACATAGATCATCAGATATCGAAAAAATCCGGAACTAAAATCTACCCTGCGAGTTTTATCTGCTGCAAATCTTAATTTAAACGATAACGATAAAATCATTTGATTGATAATTTCCACGAATGAACGGGTACTTGCGCAGAACAAAATAATATGAATAATTAGTGCGTACAAAGGTAAGTGAGGTATATTGAATTTTTCAAATTTTGTATTTGTTTTACCTATAAACATCAAACATCGAAACATCATCATTGCAAATGGTCTAACGTGAATAATATTTCATTACATTGCTGTCTATTTAATATATTTGACAATATTGCTGCAGTAAAAAATGAATTTGCCTTTTTTTTTTACCTTCGGCTTATAGCCAAAAATAAATATTCATGACCCTCAGCGGTGCCCTGTAACCTAAAGCATTCAGGTGCACTTTATGAATATGAGCATTTTTAAGAACAAGGAAAACGGATATAATTTAAAGAGTGTAGAATATTTGACACTCCAGCTTATAACCTCTACATAGAAGTAATTTGAGTATAACAAAAGGAAACTCCAGAATTAAATATTTTTTAAGTACTTTACGAGTCGGGTGAAGAAAGTTTCAGAAGACAAGCGTTTCCAAAATTATTAATAAACCTCAGAAAACAAAGAAAAACTTTTGTAAAGGTTTTGAAAAAGCTTAAACTCAACGCATTTTTACTTTATTAGTATTGAGCATTCTACAAGGAACACTTTTTAAACTAAATTAGATTTATACACCTCATACGGTAAAAGACGTTAAAATTTAAACGTTAAACAGTGTTACAATTTATTTATCTTCGATTAATTAAATACTAAATTTTATGCTGAAAAGTTGTAAAAAAAAGTCTAAATTTTTTTTATCAGAAATGGTAGGAAATAAAGTAGTTGGAGTCATAATTCTGCTCCTTTTCACTGGTAGTATTGATGCCTCTGGAGACACGGCTTTGCAGTGTGTTTTGCTCAATCCTCTTCTCTCATTGGTTCCCGTCAACCTCATACATGCACTTGAAAATTTAGGAACAGGTTCGTTATTTCTAACTAGAATTAAGAATTAAACATAACTAGGATTTTTTGGAAATTATTACCCGATAGTTTTTGTCTCCATATTTTATAGTTTTTATAAGTTTCACTTTTATCAAATTTTGAAATTAGGCATATGCATCTGTATACTATTGTAAGTGTAATTCAATTGTTTATTTTAAGTTGTTTTTAAAAACTAGTGTTTAAGGATGTCCACTATATCTAAAATATTGCAATTCCATTTACGATAGGCTTGATAGCTCTATTTTTTAATGGTTATGCTCTTCACAGGCAGGAAGCCTATGGAGCCAACCATTTAGCTCTCCAATTTCAAATCCTTTGCAAATCGGCGTCATAAGATTGTAGTCAATACGATGTACACTTACTTAGTAATAAATATTAAAATCAAAGTAAGCAAGGCTCAAAGTCAAATAGTAAGCCATTTTTGGGTAGCAATATTGAAAATCTTGACAAAGTTACTAATTGATTATATTATCATCGAAAATTAATTCAAATTACCCAATTATGCTAATTGACGATGCTTTTGATTAAAAATTAACAGAATGTGCTCTTGAGTCTTGTGGGCAAGTGGATGGACTTGGCTATTTTGACGTCTACTGCAATGTTCAATGTCAACTGGCTACTTATCCTACTGGAACTTGCTACAGTAACATTGACAAGGGAATTGCCAAATGCATTTGCAACGGAAAGGGCCTTTCATTACTCCAAACTGACTTTACTGTATGTCAGGTTCTAGGTGCCTGTGGTTGTCAAACGTGCACAAATGGTGGGTCACATCCACAACATTATCAAACCGGGGTTTGCAGAGCACTTTCAGCTAATACTGTCCAGGTCAATTGCCACTAGAAACATGCAATTGGTAGCAATTGGAATCTTTCTAGCTAGTTGTTTGTCTATATTCTGCAATTTTATGCGCAGTTATATAAAATGATACTGAACAGAAGTAGTACTTTTGAAATTTTGAACTTTTTTTAAAACAACAATTTGTCTTATTCTTCAACGTTGGAAATGTTTGCGTAACCGTTCCTCTGTTTTCTGCTATAATGTTTGTTTACATATTTGCAAAACTGTGTATTAAAGGAATTTTAACTGTGCTTTTACATTTCAAACAATGTCTCGGCATCAACACATTTGTTTGCAATACTGGTTTGTTAAAATCACAAGTTGTGAGATAAGTGACAAATCTCAAAAATATTTATCAAAGCTTAAATGGAAATTATAATAAATATATTGTTTGTAAAATAAATAGAATATTATCCTTCTTTTGTTAATTTCCTAGCAAGAGTGTAGCTTTGAAATTCTAGTTGACAGACAGAATAAATCGTTGCAAACGCACGTAACTAAGTAGCGTATTAAACTAATGCAAATGAATTTGACCAATAAAACCCCGAGAGCGCCGATTTTTCGGTTTTGAGGGTCAGTTAGAGGGTCATCACACTGCGCGGAATGGGTCAGGAGTCACCTGGAATATC
Source organism: Bilobella aurantiaca (assembly GCA_021029175.1). NCBI lineage: Eukaryota > Metazoa > Arthropoda > Collembola > Poduromorpha > Neanuridae > Bilobella > Bilobella aurantiaca. Next base: position 14,367 of record VYYI01001508.1, read on the forward strand.
TGTACCAGCACAGCTTTTCATTTTAAGCAAAAATAAATCCGAAAAATCCAAATATCCAATTTTGGGGGTCATTTTTGGGGTCATCGCACTTTTGGGGTAAAGGGTCGATGGCCAGCTGGGTCATTAGTACCATCATAACCTTCCATTTTATGTATGGTAACATCGTACATTTTCATTTTATGCAAAATCCCAAATTTTCGGTTTTTAGGTTTTGAGGGTCATTTAGGGGTCATTTAAATTAATTTAATTTAATTTAATTAAAGGAAAAAGGGTCTAGGGTTAGACGTTGAAAACATCATAACTTTTTGTAATATGCAAAACTAGAATTGAAGGGTCATGTAAGGGGTCATTGATAAAAGGATGAGGGTATGTGGTCACTTATTTGGTCCTTGAAACTATCATAACTTTTAGTTTCATACAAAACTAGCAAAAATACAAATCCCTGATTTTTCGGTGTTTGTGGTATTGAGGGTCATTGTGGTCATTTCAGTAAGGGGTGATGGTCTGGAGTCGCTTAGATACTTGAAGACATCATAACTTTTCGTATCATGCTAAACTAGAAAGAAAACCGTAAACCCGATTTTTCAGTTTTTTGGTATTGAGGGTCATTTGGGGTCATTTCAATAAAAGGAGATGGTCTGGAGTCGCTTAGATCCTTGAAAACATCATAAATTTTCGTAATATGCTAAACTAGAAAAAATCGTAAAACCGATTTTTCGGTCTTTTGTTATTGAGGGTTATTTGGGGTCATTTCAATAAGGGGAAATGGTCTGGAGTCGCTTAGATCCTTGAAAACATAAATTTTTGTATCATGCTAAACTAGAAAAAAACCGTAAAACCGTTTTTCCGGTTTTTTTGGTATTGAGGGTCATTTGGGGTCATTTCAATAAGAGGAGATGGGCTGGTGTCGCTTAGATTCTTGAAAACATCATAAATTTTCGTATTATGCTAAACTAGAAAAAATCCGATTTTTCGGATTGGAGATCATTTTGTGGGTCATTGACATAAGGGTCTAGGGTCACTTTTGTCCTTGAAATTATTATAACTTTTCGTTTCATGGAAAACTAGAAAAAATCCGACAAATCTGAATTTTCGGATTTGGGGGATCCATGCAAATCAACATCATTTAATCCGAGGTCTGGGCAGTAAACGTGGGGTTGACCGCGGAGGAGCCTCTTGCTTAGGCAGAGGCTGAGCACCATATTGCGTATACCGACCTATGTTCAGCCTCCACGACAGCAAATTTCTAGGCTTTCATTCACCACTACCACACACACCACCACTTTTTTTTACTGCGCTGACTGTGCTGGTGCCGGGATTAGATCTCGGCAACTACCAAAGTTAGGACAAAGTTCTTACCCCCGGGCTACGGGTCTTGGAAACATTGCCGCTATTTGAATCTCTCAACTTGCATGTGGGTAATCGAAGGAGTCATAAACCTAAACAAAATTCTTTCTTTGTAAGTGATTACCAGTGGAATTGGCTAATTAATGAAGTGTTTACTTTCTAGTTAGATCCTGTCCTTATACTAGTATCCTAGAAGATAATGCACAAGCACAACGTATCATACAAATATTATTATACTTTTTTATTATATTTTGAAATATCGAATTCCTCAAATTTTTATTCTTTTTTTATCGTTAAGGATTTTTACATATCGACTATTTGTCAATTATTGTTATGTATAAATCAAAACTTATCTCACAGATAAATATAAAGTTGATAATAAAAACGCAGTTGCCTGTGAAGGTTGCTTGCTTTTAGACGATGGTAGGAGTAGATAGAGGCGTAATAAACAGAATCATTCTGTTTTAAAGAATGGCATTTCTATTTCAATGTGGAAATGTTGTCGAAAGTAAATATTTTGTTTATTTCAATTAAATTAGTAACATAATATTTGTTGTGCCTTATTTTTCCAGAACCGAGACAATACCAAGTAGCGTTGTGTTCTGTTTTTCGAGTCCATTGCTACGCTTGAAAACTACAATGAAATTTGCATGCTCATCTAATTCTTCCACTTTGCATCTAATTTTTAGAGCAGGACTCTTGGGAGAAGTTTTGATGTCAGATTTCTTTGGCACTTCGGCAATTGCTTTCTCTTTTTCCTTAATAACTGGCACTTCTTCCTTCTTCTTGCTAATGAGACAACTTTTGCAAAATAATTTGCCGTGGATATTGCATTTGGCGGTACTGGCCATTGCAGCAAACTAGATTCTGTAAAGACAAGAACATATGTTTAGACATTAAAAGAATGAGTCAGGATTGGAATCAAACAATTAAACTTTAAAAATTTAAACAACTTATTACCATATAATAAAAAGCAGTTTTCACTAGTTTGTGGATGAAATTTTTACAATTACTGGAAAATCCAATTAATTCGAAATTCGAATATAATGAAGTAAAAAAGAAAAATTGAATTTTTGAATTGTTAGTATGTGCTTAATATTACTTGCAAAACGACTGAAGCCTTATGGACGTATCTCGGCTTTCTGGAAGAAAGCACAAAAGGAACTAAACTAAATTCAGTTTCTCGGTTTTACAATTTTGAAAGGTGCAAAAATTGGCCCGGAGAGTAACCTTGATGACATTTTAAAAATAATACAATTTAAGAATCGTTGTGAAGGAGGAACAGGAAAGATTTATGACAATTAGTAGCTTAGACAAGGTGCATTATAGCATGACCAAATCCTCGCAGATTTCGTGGTGATAAGAAGAGATGAATCAAAGCTCTCTGAGAGATTACATGATTTTATTCTTCGCATTTGCTCAAAATAGCCAATTAACAATACTGAAATACTGCCTTAGTCAAAACGTGGCATTGAAACAAGAATCAGCGTTTTTTCAGTTGTAAATAAGTTGTACTAATGATCTCCACGTGTTGACACCTTGCTCATTTACTATACTTATCTTGTGCCCTAATCTAAAGTATTATCAATTGTACCTTCTTTCTGCGTTGCATTTTTAACTTTGTGATAAGCTTCACCTTTACTTGTGTCAAAATGCAAGAAATTGGCCTTCATCAGCCTTGTTTCAAATATTAGTATTTTAGAAGCGAAAATAGTATACAAATATGCAATTCGAAAAGAAGATGCTTATGCAAATTTTAATTAATAAATTTATTATTCAATTATTTATATTTAATATTTAAAATAACCTCGAGTATCTATAAAACCAAACAGAAAGTTTAATGTCTTATTCAGTGCCTGTAACGAATATGTGCTCTTCACTGATTTAAACAAGTAATTACGTAGTCCTTGAATACAGTTTGTATCGCTTAGTAAATAAACAGTTTAACGCTGCTATTACAGTCTCGTAAACACAATACGTATTTAATTTTAATTTTTTTTGAAATATATTATAAATAGATAATACATAAAAGCGCGCTGCGGCGCACTGAAACTACTCTGTTGAAATCATTCAATTGTATACGGCATCCCTATATCGACAAAAATTTGTTTTCTCGAGGAGCAAATGGTGCGTAGCCAAAATGCAAACAGATTAGTTAAAGACGAAAAAAATATGCTTTGGTAAAACGGTCAACGAAATAGCGGAAGTAAGAAAATAGACAAAAGAAACATTAGACAACAGAAAATTATAACACTTAGTTTTTGAATGAAAATTAGGGTTTTATGTGTAACGAGACCATCTTGGTTCCTTGAAAACATTAAAATTTTAGTTTTTTACAAAAAAAATTTAATCATGAAGGTCCATTTGGACGTCAAAAGGCCATTTTGGGGTGAATGTGGTTGAAATAATCATTTAAAACATTATAACGTGTTGTTTCATACAAAAGTTGGGTTTGACCTTGAAAGGTCAATTTGAAGTCAAAAGGCCATTTTAAAATCAAAGGGGCTCTGGGTCATCAAAACCATAACAACTTTTTGTTTCATATAAAAGTAGGATATGACCTTAAAAGGTAATGTCGAGGTCTTTAGATTATTTCCGGGTCAAGGGAGTTCCTAGGGTCTTCATAATCTCTTGTTTTATGCAAAAGTAGGGTTTGACTTTTATAGGTCAATTTGAAGTCCAAGGGGTTATTCTGAGCGCCATTGGTAGGCCACAGAGAAAAGTACCCTATGTAAGTAGGACTCCCCTTTATAAATGGAACAAATTTTGTGATGGTCATTTTTATGTTGTCATAGAATATACCTTTAACCCACAGGTGGGTCATTTGCGGTCAAACTAAAATAAATTTGACGTAAGTGAAGTAAAATATCAAGGAACATTTATTTAAAAGCAACTTTTAGATATGTCGAGTAGTTTCCTGAGATATAAATTATACTCGGACGGACGGACAGAGCGAAAACTACTAGTCTACTCAATAAGCAAATCCTGTTTACCCATTGTTAAACTTTTTTTTGTTAATTTTCGTTGCCTCACCCGGGCGGGTGAGTTACTTCTTTCTTCACCCAAAGTCAGTACTTTGAAATTTTGTCTAACAGATAATCTGACTATTTTATTACCCTGTTTTTCAACAGAGTAATAAACAGACAATATATAATGTGAAATATTAATATTGAGAAGTCAAAAGCGATTTGTTAAATCCCAAAAATTATTGCTTTAAATTCTGTCTTTTTGAAATAGTTGTTTCCATGAATAATATAATATTACAAAATTTCTTGTGCTATAAATAACAATTTTCATTGATTAGTTTAATATAAATGATTTGGAGATCCCGAACGCGATGACTGATTTTCAAATGACGCAGTTTGCTCATACTCACCAGGAGTGCATCTGAGGTGATTAATTTTGAAAAATCTGAAACT
>VYYI01001509.1:0-19132 GCA_021029175.1 Bilobella aurantiaca
TTTTTGGAAGTGGAATAATAAAATTAAGCGTACTGTCAGCACCAAATTGTAGGGTCTGCTTAATCTGCAACCAAAATTACATTGTTAGGAGTACTGAAAAAAACTATATTAAATAAATAGATATAAAACTATATTCAATTATTGTGAATTTTTTTAAAATGACACCAACACAAAAAGCTTTTTTTGATTTTATTGATAACGTTCGTTTGTCGAACGGAACAGTGGTATGTTTAACTACAGTTTTTGTGTAAGCAAAACTGAAACTTGAAGCCGTTACCACCAGTACAACTTTTGTTATATCAGCATATTTTCTTTTAAAAAAAGGAGCGTTATTTGACATTCACGCAAAGCGGATGATCAACATGAAAGGAGAGGGTATGGATGTGGTGGGGATAAGGACTCATTAGCATAGATGTTGTCATCAAGCAGAATCAACAGACTATCTGTAACATTCCGCTGTTTTACAGGCCTAAAGCGCAAGGGCCGAGGACACCAACCTCACGTGAGGTAGGGCCGTAGCTTTTGCCTGATAACCACAGGTGACTCTATGCAAACGAGGGCAGTCTTTATCAATTCTGATATAGACTGTTGGGAAACCTATCGGGAAATCTCCATATCTTCTGTCTGAGTATGCCTAATCACGGAGATACGGGCATGCACAAGGTCAGAGGCAAGGCAATTCCTTTTAGGGAAAAACCAACAGCAAAGACTGATCGGGGGATTTGAACCCCCGTTCTCACTCCGGCTAGTGTAGAGGGACAGACACCCTACACCACTAGACCAACACCGCCAACTCATATTTTCTTTATCAATTCCATTAACCTTATCTTCTCAAGATGATGTTTTTGCTGCATTTGCCCTCCTATTAACGTAATGGAGTCCTAAAGTTTGGCCAGAGTAGTTGTTAGAGCTTCTCTCTTTCTCAAATTTTCCAGTAGTCTTGTGCGAATTAAGGCTAACCTTGGAAGACTACCCTAGTTTCCATAACTGTATGCGAACGGTCCTTTCTACAACATTCTTACACACTCCGAAGCATGTTGACATACAACAAGCGGTAATGTCAGATTTTGTTCTTTTATTCTAATCGATTCAAGCCTAAGATTGTCTAATTACTTGTTGAGCCCACATAAATTTACAACTCCGCTGCAAATAATTATTTGATAAAAATATAATATTTTTGTGATATTACTGTAAACATGTACACATTTTGAACAGAAACGTACCTGTTGTTTCCTAATAACTGCATTATTTACAACTTAGTTTGTTTACACTAAACATTAATTTATTTTATTTACAAAACAAGTATTGTAGAAGTTCAAATTAGTTGATTAGCAGCAAGTTAGAATTTAACACCTTAGACATTAGTCTTAAAGCAAAATTCTGAAACTACGCTGTTCTTAGCTTCAATTTAATTTACAAGAAATTGTTGAGCACAGAAATTGTAAGTAAATCAATTTTTAGTTGTTTGGCTGTAAAATAATATTGACCTTTTTTCCACATTGCTCATAGTGGTTTTAAAAAATTATAGGCAACTTGAGTGTAAATGTAAGGAAAGGGGATGTTTTTGCCATTGCTGCCTGACAAATATTCAACATAGTAACGAATGGTAGGGGTATAGTAGAAAGGACTCATTAGCATAGGTCTTATCATCAAGTGGGCAAAATTGACTTTCTGCAACATTTTGCTTGCAGGGATGGGACCAACCTGACCAGAAGCGCAACAGTAGTTTTTGCCTAATAAACGCAGGCGATTCTATGCAACTAAGAATAATCTTTAGGATTATCTCAACGCCATTGCAAAACATATCTGTAGTTTAATTATCCTCTGACCATTTTTCCTAATCACAAATACTCATCACACAGTAGATGCACAGTTAGAGGCAAGGCAAATCTATAAGGAGATGGCAAATAGTAAATAATTTGTTTGTGGATAATTGAGGAATTCGGATCATTGTATTCAGTCTTGCTCGTGAAAAGATACGATTACTATTGCTTTTAAGAAATTGCCGAGCCTCTGAACTTGTTCATGGTCAAATTTTCATGATTACGCTACACAATCAGGCCTTATAGAAATAATCGAAAATGGCTTCTCAGTAGCCTTGTGAGAATTCAGATTAACCTTGGAAGACTACCCTCATTTACCCACACACTTTCATGATGAGCAGCCCCTCAACGAAAATGAAAAAAAAAAGAAGCTCCACTCCATTTTCTCAATTATAGGAAAACTGTAGGCCATTTTCAAAAAGGCTACTTTGTTTGAAAAAATAAAATTAATATACCTAGAAGATGGTCATCAGACTTGAAACTGTAGAAGTAAAACACATATGTCGCCGTATGAACTCAATTGAAAATTCTTGGAATTGAAAATAATCTCTTCCTGTACTTACCTTGCATATTATAATGTTTTATTTTCTTAATAAGCACTAAAGTATTTCAATAATTACAGGCTGTTTTGCATATTGAAGATGTGACAAGTTGAATTCAAATGGAGCATCAAATCTTCCATTTGTCCTCTCTTAACATTACTCTTCTCAATTCTACCAGTTATTTGAAGTTAGGAAATATTTCCTACGTACCACTCTTTGATTCAATTTGGTTTTGAGCCTACGGATTTTTCCTAAAACTGTTTACGAGTTTTTAAGCAAAAATGTATTCTTCTTACAATACCGTGTAAGATGCCTTAAACAAGTTAAACATGAGTTAAACCAAGCATAACTCAGGACAACTGGAACCATTTGAAACTTAAAGGACGTCGCAGCAAAATCACAAAATTCTTTGGAACTTGAATCAAATAAGAATACCATTATACTCTATGCGATTTTGTACTTAAAATGGTTTTGATATTATTTATTCAACTCATAACTACTGATTTTTGCAAAGACTATGATCTACAACTCAAACAAAAGTAAGTAGTAATTTGTTCGCCTAACGATATTTAATCTCACAAGAAAATTCCTTTTTGTGTTTTTGTTTAAGATTTTATCGAAATACCAATAAAATATTGAAAAAGAACGCAACAAAATTAGTTGTTACTAATTGTGTTTTGTTGTTTATGCTACAGACATGATTAGAATAGTTTAGATGTGACAAACGCAAAAAAGCATTACGAACTTTTGAAGTGTGGGTCTATTCCCGTCGTTTGCTGTACATAAAACCTTTGCTAAAATTGTTCCGTTTAGCCATCGAGGGTTCAAATAAGAAATCAACCACAAATAAGCCTTTGCCATTGGTCCTCCTCATAAAAAAAATTCACCATACCTCTGGCCTTGTGTATGCCCGTATTTTTGTAATTAGGCAAACACATACAGAGGATATGGAGATTACCCGATAGCCTTCACGATGGCCTTGATGTAATCCTAAAGACAGCCCTCAGCTGCATGGGCTCATATGAGATTTTTAGGCAAAAACTAGGGCCGTATCTCACGTCAGGTTGGGGTCTTTCTGCTTAAGTCCGATAAAACTGCAAAATGTTAGCCTATACTCTGTTGTGCCTGCTTGACGACAACATCTATTCTAATAAATCCTTATTCTTCCATATCGCCACCCTTCATTTCATGTTGACCATCCAATTTGCAGCAATACCAAATAACTTTTTTTTATAGAAGTCACCTGCGGTTATCAAGCAAAAGCCACAACCTTACTTTACGTCTGGTTGGTGTCTTTAATGGACTAGTCCTTTAAAAAATCGGAATATCAACAATAGTCTGTTGTGTCCGTTTGATGACAATATCTAAGAAAATGGGCTTCTGTCGGCCATATCCCTACCTTTCCTTAAATGTTGACCAACCGCTCTGCGGCAATTTTAAGTAACATTATTTCTCCAGTTTTTGGTTACAATGCCATAAAGAAAAGGAGCCTCTCAAAAAATTTGAGGCTAATGATTTGTGGAACATTATCGTCATATCAAATTCTAGCTCATTTTGTTAAACAAAATTTGTGGAAAAAAAACTTTCATAACACCCTTGTGTAACTCTCCTTGTTTTCCAGCTCTAGTTGCTCGAGTAGATTTGAATGAAATTACGCCAACAACCCCTTCTCCTCCCGTGGTTAACATAACTCTTTTCACATCAAGTAAGAGTAGAAAGGGTAGTATTTCTTACCCGCCTTTTTTCTATACTAAAATTCTCCCTTTCTCAATATTAGAGAAATTGGGACGAATTTCTAATTAGCCTGTGTAGTGATAGTCCACTTAAGGGTTATTTTTTGTCAAACTCAAGATAAGTCAGACAATTGTGCAACACACTGTTCTTTCCAAACAGTAAAATGCCCTTTAAAACAAATGCGTATAATCTAAGTTTATGATGAGTAGTTTAGTTTTTAGAGCGTTTGTCTATCTAAAATTTCGCAGTAGTCTTTGTGAAAATTTAAACTAATCTTCGAAGGCTAACCTAATTTCCAAAATTGTATACGAACGGGTCGTTTCCACAATATTCCTAGCCACTACTCCTACACATGTTGACCAACTAATAAGTGGTCATGTGAGATTAAGCTTCTTTATTCTAATAGAGGCATGCCTAAGATTGTCTAATTGCGTGTTGGGTCCTCATAAATTTACAACGCCACAGCCAGCCATATCTAGCATTAATTATCCAGTTCCGTATTAGAGTATTATTTATAAAAACAAAACACACTTGTCCAACTTTGGTAACAAGTTAGTAATAACAGCGTAGAAAGGAGGGTGAAAATAAAGAGAAAAGAATTATTATTTATTCTCTCAACAACAATTATTGTTGTACACCATACCTACCCTAATCTCACATAAAAAATGCCTATGTACTATTTCGCCGTTCCGAACGTGTCTCCTTGTTAGCCACTATGCAATTTTCTAGTTAGCAAGCCTGACAACAAAACTCATTAGCAATATTGACCGAATTCTGCTGATAAATATTTACAATGTTTTTACTTTGATAGGTTGAAAACAATGCTTTGTTAAGTAATAAATTTAGCTTTTAAAACTTCGCTGCTAACAATTATTCAATAAAAATATAATATGTTTGTGATAGTACTGTAACCCTGTACAAATTTTGAATAGAAAGGTACCGGTTGTTTCCTATGAACTGCATTATTTGCATCTTAGCTTGTTTACCCTAAACATTCATTTATTTCATTTACAAAACAAAAGACATATAGCCAGGCATATGCCCAGCTTTACAAGTAATCTTTCAGCATAGGAATTGTAAGTAAATCAACTTTTAGTTGTTTAGTTGTAAAATAATATTGACCTCTCTTTCACATTGCTCATAGTGGTTTTAAAGTAATATAAACAACTTGATTGTAAATGTAAAAAAAGGAGACGTTGTTGCCATTGCTGCCGGACGGATAGTCAACAAAATACGTCAAAAAGTAGATGCACAGTCAGAGGCAAGGCAAATCCTTAAGGAGGAACCAATAGTAAATAATTTTTTACGGATGATCGAGGATTTTGGACCCTCGTTTTCAGGCTGGCTAGTGTGAATATACGAAAGCTCTTAACTACTAGCCTGTTCGGCTAACTAAAGTAAATACAATGCAGTTTTGATCGCTTATTCTCTGCAAGCAAACTAGTCTTGTAGCGTTTTAACAAAAATTATAAGGAAACAATCTGTAAACTGGTAAACATAGTATCAGAGCTAGAGTTATACCTCTACGGGCTGAGTTAGTTACTTTATGCACCATAAGAAGCCCGAACTCACGACTTCATTGTATTGTTCCTCTCATTAGTAACTACCATTGGTAACTAGCGTAATGGGTACTTCAAATAGAATGTTTTTGTTAAACATGTTACTTCGGAAAGAACCTTATAGCGTATAACTGTATGCTAGTGGACATTCAATGATAAATTCGCAAAAAGCCCATTCTTAAGCTATTAGTTGCCAACGCTACATTAGAAATTCTTGTATTTAGAAAAAAATACAACTTACGTAATAAAATTTTGATGATGACAACTTGCTCGACTCAATTCATTTTAAGTATAAATGCACCACAAATTTTACTGAAAGTTATCATTTCATACCACTATTTTCACAAACATAGTCTTCCGAAAATGAAGTACTTTGCTTTGCTAGTTCTCGTCATCTGTCACCATGCCCTGGCGGGGGACAAGCAAGCGCTTGAAATTTACCCCGTAATCGAAGGTCCCACTATTCAAAATTTATTTCTTCCTACTCTTAACATGGGCTCCCAAGCAAAAAAAGATGGAAACTACAATGAAGAAATTCGAGATCTAAAAGGCGTCCCATTAGCCGACCAATGGCCAGAGAGAATACAGTACGATGTAGCCGGAATCGCCCTCGGCATTATGCTGGATTTACAAGAAAGTTTCTCAACATCAAAACCAGAAGAAATCACGCTTCTCATTATCGGCTCCCTCGCTGGAAACAACTATGGTCTACTGGGTGCTTCTGAGATATTGTCCGATAAAGGATATAAGATACATATCTACCTAATCCAAGAAGAAGACAATCCGAGTAATGCAAGTTTTGGGGCGAGCGCCCATGTCAAAACTTTGCTTACCCGAATTTTTGACCAGCAAGCCCTAGGCCACCACAAGAACATTACGTTTCTAAATTTGAAAGACGCGAGCCGTTTGAATAAAACTCTTGACAGTGAGTGTGGGATAATCAGCAAATTTAAGAAGGAAATTAAAGATCTTCTGGATAAGAAGAAATACGATGAAGCAAAAGTTCTAGCGAACACTGTTGATGAAAGGCTGAGAGGCTCAAAACTTCCAACATTGTAAGTCAATAAGGAAAAACAAAAAATTTATACGAGTCTTAACATATTTCAAATTAGTACCTAATTAGTGCTGTGCATGATTGTCATATCGCCAGTTTTTTTTATATCATTTCTTACATACTTTATCTAGAAAAGATTCTACAAACTAAAATTTGCAAAACGCAAAAGAAATTGCGTAAAAAACCTAAACATTAATTCATTTAATTAAATAATATCGACGTCTTCAGGCGTCTCAACTATGTTTACTACTCTGCTTAACTTTACTAATTGCCTTAAAATAACTATAATTAAGTTTTATTAAATCAAGCAAATGTCATTGTAAGTTGTCTATTTGTTACATAAAAGCCAAATAGTTAGTGAGGAAAGCTAATTCACAATTGTTGAATTAACAGTGATACAAACGCAAATGTTTACTCGAGAGTCTACGACGGAATTACCGGTACTTCTTCGGACGAATATTATTTCAAAGTAGGAGGCTACTACGCCTTCAAGTGGTTAGGACTCCCTGAATTTGCTGGTAAAGTATGGTCAATTGACCTTTGCAGCGGGTGGAAAGACAAGGATGTTTTTCTTCCGCTACTTTATGTTGCCGCTGGCCTTAAACCAATAGTATCGAGTGGTATAATCCATATTGGGGGCATGAAACCCTTTGTAATGGTGGAGGAATGTAAAAATATGAAACACATTGTTGTGATACCTTTTCCACTCTTCGAGGCCCTTACTTCTCCTGATCCAAAAACCAACTTTATCAATCTGTACGGTAAAAGTGCCCAAAACCAATGGCTCACAACCATCCACAAGATTGTCAAAGACCCGAAAGATATGAAGCGGGACAACAGCACTCTTCTCGTGAACTTTCCATTCAGGAACATAATTGTCAAAATCTCTGAGAAGGCGCTGAAGTATGTTGTCGAGTTGAGAAAAAATTTGAGCATACTCAATCCGTATACAGTTTTCAGCAAATTCCTGGATCCAAGCAAGTATGAAACCGGATACAATGATATCTTGGTAGATATTGACGATACAACCGTAGCAGTTGTACCCCGATCCGTCTAATATTGCTCGACTCCAGTGATATTACACTGAGCGAATCCCGAGTGTAACAGTTGTTACTATTCGATGAATAAATAAAATAGCTTTCTTGTACAACAAGTTTCAAAATTCATTTTCTGTCCACATATATACTACTTTTTTTTTGTCACTTTTTTGTGTTTTGTCGTTACCGGCAAATTAAACTTGTCCTAAAATAGTTGGCTTCTTTCCTTCTTCATTACTGTATTACATAAAATGTTCCGAGCCATAGAAAAACCGTATTTTATTCAAATAAAAGATTAATACAATAATAAGGAGCAAAATTAGCGCAGCGTAGTGTAGTACATCCTTATGATAAGTCGTTATATCTTAACTTCCAACAAACTTCCCACTTACCTGTTCATATTCTACTATAAACTCATCAATCCAAGGCAGCCAGTGAAACAGAGTTTTAGAAATAAAATTAGCCCCTGTCACAAGACGGGACTGTTTGGCTGGTAGGGGTACTTTTCTTGTTCCTATATTTTGATTTCTACAATTTCTTTTAATTAATCATTTTAAAGCAAGATAAATGACCCTTGGGGTATTAGTTTTCGCAAAAATATAGAAATGTGGAAAGCATTTATGAAGAAGATAATAGCCAAAAATGACTTCCTACTTAAGTATAACTTAGAAAAACACAAGTTTTTACAATTTTTTTAAACCTTGATACAGCAAATCTTAAACTAGTCAAAAATGTTTTGTATTTTTCCTTTTTTTAATCTTCCTTGAGCAATCTCCCTGATCTTGTTCTTCTCATCCAGTCCAAATATTCAAGGCATGTACAAGGAGGAATAGGAGTGAAGGTAAATCATTTTTATAGTTCCCAGCCTGCGTTCATGATGGACGTGTCAACTCAGCACCTCAATTCAGCACCTCAAATTTAAAAAATAAGAAAATTTTAAGCAAAATAATATTTATTTTTATTATTAATAAAAAAAGATGCAACATTATTCACGAGTTATAGGTTCAACAACAAAAAGTCCTTGCAATTGGTTTTCTCCTTAAATGAATTAGCGTATCTTTGACCTTGTGTATTGCCGACTAGGCATCCACAAACAGAGAAAACGGAAATTAGCCAACATGTTTTCCGAAAGCCTTGAGTTAATACCAATGACTGCCATTATTTGCATAGAGTCACCTGCGGCTATCAGGCAAAAGCTATGACCGTACCTCACGTCACGCTGGTGTTCCCAATTGTTTTAAATGGGCCCGTAAAACAACGAAATGTTACGGATAGTCTGGTGTGCCCGTTTGATTACAAAATCTGTGCGAAAGAGTCCTTATTCTTCCATGCCCCTACACTTTCTTTCTAACGCTGGATTTAGACTTCGTTCCTTTCCCGTTCCCTTTCCACTTCATGAAGGGATTTTAGTGTAGTGAAGAAAGAAAGAATTTTAGTGAAGAACTACAAAAATTTGTAGAAAATAGATTCGCGCAGCTCCGACCCTACCAAGACACACTTCACAACCGCGGAAAATGGGTGATCATTCATTTTAATTCATTTTAAAGTTTGCAAGTTTTCTGGTTCAGCTAGTTTTTCAGTGCTTAAGTTCTCAATATTTTTAAACTTGCAACCTGATATTGAGACCTAACTTCTCTATAATAGAAAATGACGTCAAAATAAATAATGTTTTTAATCTCGATCATCCCAAAGGTATTCTCATTCTGTTGGTCTCAATTACAATTTTCTAACATAAGAAGAAGGGATCGAAGTTGCCCGAGAGGTTAGAGCATCAGTCTCTCTCCTCTAAGTGTCGGAGATCGAATCTTAGCATAGGCATACATTTATGCTTGCCTGGGTATCTCCATCCGCCGCGAAAACACCGTTTTCTATTACTAGTGACCCAAATATGCCATTATCGCGCAAGCTCGGCGTGAGTCTCACTATCCTAACAAATAGGTAGTGTGATCCCTGTTACAAACATACAACATAAAAAGACGACAAGAGTCTAGAGCTAGCAGATTATATCATCGCACTTTTATCGGAGTGGTCTCTTGACTACAAGCTTATTTGGAAAATCTGCATACGCAGATTGATAACGTGTGGTGTAATTTCGCCCATGGAGTTCCTTAAGGAAGTATTCTAACACTATATTTTAGTACAACTGGAATCGATTGGATAATTTTCTGTGTTGGTAATTCTACTTTCAACTCCAACAATAGTGCGGACAAATTGACAGTGTATCTGAAGGATTTTCGGCAATGGGCTTAATTGAGTCCTGAGCGCTTTGGATAGTCATATCCCCTCTATTAAAATAAAACATAAATTACATACATAAAATTTTTGTGATTTTTGTCAACCAATGCAGTGAGCACACTCCAGTCTGTAGCTTTTGTAACTTTAATTATCAGCATTATTTGTAAATTTAAAATTGAATTTAATATTTTTGTGTTTCCACTTTGTAATGCTTCACTTAATTTTGACCTTAATTGTATACAGGATTCGCCGTTCGGCTTTTTAAAATTAATTACTTAAGCTACTTTTGCTGTTACAATATTTTGTAACATTTTATTCTTTACGTTGTTCTTACTATTAGAATAAAGTTTAAGATTTGGGTTTGCCATATATCAGTAAAATGACTGATTGATTACTTATTGGTTTTAAATTTCTGTTCTCGGTTTAGGGTTGTTATTGGTTTTACGTTTTGGATTTAGATTTTATGTTTTCGTTAAGTTGTTTAAGGATTACTTTAGTTTTTTTTTATGATTAGGTTTTGGTTGGTTTTGGTTTAGGTTAAGCTTAAGTTTAGGCTTGTATTGGTTTTCACATAAAAATGGCATCAAAGTTAAAATTACATTGTTGCATTGTTAAAATTATTGTGTTGTGGACCTATAACTCGTGAATATATTGAGTAATAAAAATCGACTTTTTGTTATTTATCGTATTATATTATTCTATTATGTTGTTGAGAATTTTCTTATTTTTGGCAATTTTTTAAATTAGAGGTGGTGAGGTGTTTCATATACGTGTTATATGCAGTGAGCCTGTATATAACCTAGACATTACTTTCATGACCATGGTCAATTGTAGCAATTATAAATTGTCCATTTGCGGGAGAGCCTTTAATGGCGATTTACATTTAAGCTCCATGTATCTGCATTCTGCAGTAGCTTGGGCAGGAATTCCGCACTAGTTACGTTATGTTCACCACAAGCTGTATTATAAGTTTTCAAAACTCTTACCGACTATAAAAGAAACTTTTTATACTAATTTAGTAGTATATTGAAAAGTGTAGAAGGGGGGGGGATGTGGTATTTTGGTGTAACGTAAATATTTGACCTACTTTTAAGTCCTAACTGTTCTAAACGTTAAGTTTAGTGTTGTTACTTCACTGACAATTAGGCTAAAGTATTTAAAGTTATACAATGTACCTTCAATCCAACATAAAACAGAAAATTAACTTCTAGGTCGTCCAGGAAATAGTGCGTGTTTTGGTGTGCTCTTGCTTTTGCTAAGATTGATTGTTTGACGTATTGATCTTAAAATGATGTGTGGCTCTTTAGGTGTAGATGTTGTTGCGATAAAGACACAAAGTGTCCCAGAGCGTAAGAGTGTGTTAGAGTTCCTGATGTAAGACTCTGCCTACCTTGGTCTTCAACTTTAAGATTCTTTTTAATTCCATTTGAGCAACTACCGATTTACTATTTTTTCCCATGTATGTTTTAAGTTTAGACACTATTCAATGACTCGATATAAAACATTTAATCTTTTAATGTCATAAAGTAGCAGTCTTAACATTAATAGGATTTTCAACAGTAAAACTAGTCTCGCAACAGTTTTTGTTTTTGATGATAACGTCTTTCATTGTTCAAAGCTGTTTGCGCAATAAATATGTACTTCACTTGGGAACCATATATCTTCTAGACAAACTGTAGAAACCCAAGACTTTTGATTCCAATTGCAAAATAATAACAAGTTTGGGTTCGATAAGTTATCGGAGTGTAAATTTTTGAAGCCTCAACCCACATCTGTGCTGAAGTAAAGTTAGAGCGTTGACAAATTGCGCTTGTTGCCAAACACCTCACGCAATCACTAAGATTTTAGTTTTATTAGATTTGAATTGAGTAAAACCATTAGTGTTTAAGTCGCAGACTCGTGTCTAGAATTTTGTTTGGGAATCAATTTTGCAAAAATTCAAATAATTTTATGCTGATCAATTGCTTAAGAATTTGGAAGCGAATAGTTACAAAATCCCTTAAACATTGTGATTAGCAAAACACTCAACATAAGGAAGATAAAATAAAAATATTCAGAAATTAGTAAACATGATGGGCGCAACCTGTCCTTTGACGTTTTAAAGACAGAAAATGGCTTTCACAATTGAAATCAATATTTTTTTTTGAATTTTTTTTACGACTTCTTTTTGCATTTGTTCATAAAGGATAGTTTTGGGTTGCCATTTGCCATTGTTTTAGTAAAATACATGTTGAAATTCAAATTTAGGGAACCCCATTATGATTGTCAAATGCCGCCAAAAGTCTCGCGTATTTTATTCGTCTCGCCAAAGGATAATTACGAAAAAATCAAAATTTGCTAGATCACTTAGAAGAAATACCATCAGTCATCAGATATGAGCAATCATCAGAAATATCATCAAGCAAACAAGTAAAGACAAGCAATGCGACAGGTTTAAAGAATACTCAATGACCCTCTAAATTTTTTCATATACATGATATACATATTGGAATTTAAATACATTAATGTATTTATACCAGTTATTAGATTTTGCTGCATAATAAGTTTAATTCAGACATTTGAGTTTGAATAACGTTATTTTAAATGTAGAAACAAATTTTTCGTTTGAGATATTAGATTTCATGGTCAAGATTAAGAATTATTATTTATTATTATACATTATTAAGAATGAAATGAATTGAGAATGAGATACAAGTTTTTATAAAGTAATCCTATTGATTAAGAGCTGTATTGCAACGAATGCATTGATTTGTCTGGTTTGAAGCAAGCGAAAAACTAGGAATTTATTGTAAGCGAAAATTATTGCCACAATTGTACTTTTGTTTTCATTTCTCTAGAGAATAGATACTAAGCTATTTGTCTAAATGGTAACAGTGTAACATCATGAAATACATAAACTGTTTTTAGTTTGTAACCTAGTTCGCCAAAGAATACAGACAAAAAGTAGCAAAATCAATAGATACTAATCGACGGATTTGCTGACATTTAATTAGGATTAATTATATGCCTGTTTAAGATAAAGAAATAAAGACCGGTATTAAAATTTCCCAAAATCTCTACTCTGCATTTAAACTTAAAATGCATGATTATAAATCTTCCAAAATTACAGGTGCCGAATAGCTATAAGTAATCATGTTTGAGATGCATTGGTAAAATATACAATATGATCAAACGTGAGCAGCATATAAAGTCAATTGTATCAGTCGATTGTACCAAAGAAATCATTTCTAACTTTGTAATACAACTATCCGTTTCGCAAAATCATGTTGTTAAGCGACTACGAACTTTACCTAATTAAGACTCTTTTGTCATTTGTGACAAAACTGCATTTAGTTGAGGTTCAACTATCAATTAGTCATCAACACTTAGTTGTCGTTGAACATTGGTTCGATTGTATTCCTGGGATAATTACACTGTTTTTATATATCTTGAATGCTGCTATTTGTGTTCTAAGAATGACAACAACAAAATCAGTGACGATCATTGTGATTTCAACAGTGATGATAATTGGTGTTTGTATTATGAGTTCAATGCGAGTAACGCTAATGAAGTATAGGGTTGAGTTGTCCCAAATTGTGAATAATATTTTATGTATTGGTGAAAAATTGGGTAATTTCGACTACAAATCTTATAGCAATTATTTTGTATGCATCAATTAAAAAGTATTTGTTGAATAGGTCACCGTTTAAATGAAGTTGACGAAAAAAATTCCAAAATCCGAGGAGAGATATTTGCCTCTATTGTAATTGTAAGCTGTTTCTGTGGCGTTGCCGAAGCAATTCTACTTTGTTTTATTTTGAATTCCTTAACAACTGGCTATTTGACAAATGTATTGTATGTCGCAGCAGCAATACTTTACTCGACGGTATATGTATGCGATGCTATTGTAATTATGGGCATTTTTGTACAGTCGATGATCACACTTGTTGAATGGTTAAAGAAATCATGGTAATTTTATCGTATTTCAAAATTTTATAACTTAAAATTGGTTTTGGAATTCAAAATTTCTCACTGCATTGTATATACTATAAAAAACGAGTGTACGATTTTCTGGGGCACGATAAATTGAGCATTTGTTCACAACTCAATTTTTGCACGTTACACTACAGTTAGGGTTTTTACCATCCATTCCATTAATTAAATGATTTAGAATTAATAAAGAATTTTTAAAATATATCTGAAATATTTAAAAAAAAACTAACAAAATCGATGATTAACAAAATGATTGTAGTTTTCTTATTTTCAGCTTACAGTTACCCCTTCAAAAAGCTAATGCTAAGGCAGACGCAATAATCATTTACAAGGCTATGCAACTATTCAACAATTTGCATAATATTGCTTATGGTTCTATTTTTATGCCAACTATGAAAGTTGAGCTTACACTTTGCATTTTTACCATAGTCCTATGCCTTGTGCGTCTAAGGCGACAGATACATTTTGCAATATTTTTCATGTTTCTATTTTATTTAATTGCAATATTTGTGGTCATTGCACCTGGAGCTCTGTTGATGTCAATGGTTTTTAATATTTCGTCTAAGTTTTATCAAAATATGAACAAATCTACCAACTTCCCAAAAGAAAGCTTGCAGCATTTGTACATGCGAAAATTACTAAGATCAATTCCAGTATTGAAAAGTACAGTTGGAAGCTTTTATCACATGGAAGGTGTAAGGAAATGATGTTAATTATTAACAATAAACTACATTGTAAGAAATCTGCTTTACTTTTGCAGGAGGCTAAGTTGACCCTACTGGATAACATCACACGAGGTATTGCATTTACACTACTTTCCATAAACTATCAATAACTGCAGGATAACTTTGCAAAGAATATTTTTTAGTAACTTTAGTATTGAAATTAAAATTTAATATAAGTCAAGGTATCAAAACTCTTTTTTTAGTGTGCAATACGCTAATGATTTTCAGATATACTCTATATTTCACAACCTTCTCTGAAATTTTCTTTGGTTTTATAGCATGATGCAATAAAAAGTTTTCAGTACAATAAGATTTAATTTTGGCTTTCGTTTTTATATACGCTTTGAAATTATCTAATTTAAAAACCTAAGAAACATTATGAACAATTTGTTGCTATCTGAACCTATGTTCACAACAGTAAAGCGCATGCTAGTCTTTTTTTTGCTATATCTTCGCTAATACTGCTAAAAATTAAAGTTGTATCAAATTGTATCAACGACAATACTCATCATGCACTATACTTCAATATTAGTCATTTTATCTATATTTCTCAATAAAACCATTGTCAGTGTGTTTCTTATTCCTTTCGTTTTTAATCAACACCAAAAAATTTTGATTAGAGAGTTTTCAAATACTGACTAATTATTGGGATTACAAAAAAGATGATTCTCAAGCAAAATATTAACTTACCATGTGTTTGAAAAGTTTAGCGGATATTGCGCATGTTTTGCGGTTGATGTTTTGACGCAATCAGGTCACAGGAATTTTAGAAAAATTGAATTCTCAAGCGCGCGATAATCGCTAAACTTTTCAAACACATGGTAGAATAATTTATTACAATTTTTTAGTGGAACCTTCTTTTAGATTCAGGTTTTTAACAACTTTTCAAAATCGGAGGCTTTACATGTGTTTAATTTCTTAAACAGTGCAAATAGAACATACATAATTTAGGAGCATATGCTTTGAGTAAATGATAAAGAACTCTTAAACATTAATTAAATACGTTTTTATATTTATTTTATTAGATCGAGCCTAAATAGCAAAATGAGGCTTAAGTTTTGATTTTCAAAAATGTACAACGTTTCCTAGACACATGAGCTATGATACAATCTGTACCCAATAAACCGTTTCTATAATTTCAAATTTTCCTCCACCATTTACTTTGGTGAGAAATTGCAAATAGTTTACAATAAATCTTCGATGATACAATATAGCCCAGGAAATGAGAAGCGGTAATAATGAAGCGGTATTAATTAACTACTTTATGTACAGTTGAATTCAGGTTAAAATGAACGTTGACCTTTCTTTCGCAATATGAATCAGCAATGCCTATTCCAAGTCCTGAAGAAAATACTCACTGCATTTTTATATTTTATCTGAAACTTAAAAAAGGAGCTTAGCTTACCACCATAAACTAATTTGACAATCTGAGTAAAGCTTGTATTATGGAAATATTTTTAAATGGCCTTCCGGCCTTTTGCCTTCTATCTATTATTGTAGAAATATGTTAGACCTTGTTCATGAAATAAGAAATCGGTCATTCGAAATGTTTATGTTTGATTTTCTTTCTGTCATTCGAATACACAGTGGGGCCTGCTAATAGTAGAGGTGTGCCAAAAACCAACTGTTTAATCTGTATACGGTCATAAATGTTTTTTCATAGCCTACACCTTCTTACCTATTCGGCTATATTATCTAAACATTTGATTTAAGACTACGTGTTACAGACGTGGTCAAACTTTTGTTTTTACATTACGAATATAGGGCAAATACTTAGATACTTTGATTCTGCATGATTCGCAAGTTATCGAGCAGCCATATATGCTGATAGAATCATTACCTTACCATCTTCTATTCTGCCTAACCCCAAATCACCCCATCCTTTAGTGTAGGTATTACAAGCTGTCAAACATCTCTCTACCGCATGTCTGCAATGAATGTAATTTTATAAATGTGTTTTGCATATACCGTAAATAGAGCTTATTAATTTATGTTTGGGTCTTGACAATTTTAAATGTAAATACGCTGGTTTGAACTGAACAAAAATTATTTTTATTTAGCGAGCCAGTATTCTACCGTGACCAAAACATTTGCTATTTAATTTAGAAAAAAAAGGATTTTTTATAAGTATAAAATGTAAATTAGGAAAAGAGAATTATGTAAAATGTATCTGCTTTTATAATTATTCCTCTGGTTCAGAGAGGACAGGCAAATCCAGATTCATGATGGTCTCAGGGAGTCCAGTGTTATCGTGCTCTTCTGACCCTTCCGAATCCTAATCATAATCTGGAGCTGCGAGCAATTCAATTACGGTGGATGGCGGCTTTTTCGCATTCTCTTTTCTAAACTATAACTTGAAATCAACGGGTCGGAAAAGTCCAAAACTCTAAATATTAAATATTAAAATGTTAAATACACATATTCAGGCATTGTAACGTAATCAGTAGAAACCTTAGAAACATATCCTTTATGGTATCCTCTCTACTCGTCTTTCTTGCATGCTAAATTCGGAACTTTTAAACATATGCTTGAATAATAGCAACTGCTGATTCAAGTGTAAGAAGAGCAATTTGAAGAATGATTATTACAGAAACCATAGTTTAATATATATTTAATATAGTTTAAACCATGTTGTCTATAAGAGTATATGTGGGATCGGAGTTGCCCGAGAGGTTAGAGCATCAGTCTCTCTCCTCTAGGTGCCGGAGATCGAATCTTACCATAGGCATACATTTATGTGTGCCTGGGTATCTCGAATCCGCCCAGAAAACAACGCTGTTTTCCATCAGCAGTGACCAAAATATGCCATTTTCGCGCATGCTAGGCGTGAGTCTTACTATCCTAACAAATAGGTAGTGGGTTCCCTGTTACTAACATACATAAGAGTATATGTAAATAGAAAACACAGTCCCTAGGAAAGACCCTACAAAGACCTTCCGATCCTTCTTCTCCAAGCCTACCAACGGGGAGCAGACTGGTAAGACACAATTTCGCTTCCATGAATTAAAACCCAAATAAATAAAATCACAATAATATAATTTTGAAACAGATAATAAACAAAATTAGTCATTTACTTTATGAACAGTTGCTGGCATTTTGTTAAGAAATACAAGGAGACATAGAGTTGGGCGGTTTCCTCACAGTATACCTTAAACTTTATTGGATCCAAGGGAAGCTGACAGGAGAGGGCAATCAAAATATTCAATGAGACGAACATCTACGCCTTTTATCAATGCAAAAACAAAAGTATTTGCAAAATCATGTCTTGCGGTGTTTCCATCAATTGAAGTCCCGCTTCCACCTTGTTGAGGCTCGTCAACAGTCAAAGATAGTTCCGTTCTCATACGTTTTTAACCACTTCTTTCTTTGCTTGAACAGCTTGCTTTTGTTGGTATGACCGGGCTTGCCAACTGAGAATAGGAAGTTTGTAAGAAATGTGTAGAACGCATTCAAAAAAACGAATCCATGTGTGGAGCGGGCTAATTCCGAATTTGAGGGCACCTGGGATCGCGTTGAAAATTGGCTGATTGATATTCTCCAAATTGTTAAAACTGTTGCGGTTGGCATGGCAAATTGCACACGTTTGCATTGAGGCAGTGTTGGTTATAAAATTTAGAATTTTGCCATCAATTAACGTGAGGCTTAGAGAATACACTAAACGTATTTTTGTTTCACACATAACTGTTTCAAAGCTTTTTAATTTTGAAATTTCGTCAAGCATCAACTCATATTCCCGATGGACGTGTTGCTTAGATTCTTTGACATACTCCAGTTTTATTGGTCGGCAGTAACGAACAGATGATGGAGTATGATTTTTCCAAAGTATGTTTCCGTCTGGTGTGATCAGCCTCAACGGCGTAAGTGTTGTTGCAAAAATGTCAGTATCAGATGGACCTAAAATTATAATTTTATTTACTTTTTGAAACATATTCAAATGAAAAAATACAAACTTTGTATTGAAAAAGCTGTACTATTCATTATATTAATAAAATATACACGAGGATACTTATTTTCATTCTCTGTTGACATGTATGTTTGTTTATATTGCGACTGCCCACTGCTTCCGTCATATCTCCATGAGCATATGAGATTTAAAGACAACGATTTAATCCGTTTAGTAAAATTTTGAATAACAACCTCCTGAAGTTCTAGAATTTGAGATGTTGTTCTAGGAGACCATCAAGTTCTACTTTGACAAAAAGTTCAGTAAATTTAAAGCAGTTTATCGGCGGGCGACATGATTCTTTCGCTTTTACAACAAAGTTGTGGGGTGGATATATGTCTGCATTTTTTGACATTTTTTTTTGTTTGGTGCGTTTTGCTTTCTCTTCAAATGGAAGTTCTGAGTGCAGCCGAGTCCCTTTGTTTGGTGCGTTTTGCTTTCTCTTCAAATGGAAGTTCTGAGTGCAGCCGAGTCCCTCTGTTTGGTGCGTTTTGCTTTCTCTTCAAAT
>VYYI01001510.1:0-19128 GCA_021029175.1 Bilobella aurantiaca
TCTATTCTAAGTCTATTTCTTGATTAGGATGGATCCACAATGTAGAAAACAATATTGCAAAGCTAACCACAATTCGGCGCTGACATTCGATTTTCAGCAGAATCAAGACGAATTAGAGGGGGTTTCAGGGAGTTACGTAGAAGCATTTCAAGCTTCAAGGTCGGAAACATTCCTGCCTATTCAATCAACATGCCCAACAAATTTAGTGATTACAAAGGACACTCGCTTGGACATTTAGCCCTTTAAATTCAAACCGATGTACAAAATACAGTACGAAAAAATTATTAAATATTTCAAGGAAGTAGAGGCAAACAAAGAAGTGGCATTTGTTTTACCTGTAAGGGAACTCGAGTATTGCAATGGGATAATGGCGTATTATCCATTAGTTTGTGAAAGCATCAATCATGACAGGGGAGAATGGGCTGGATAGGAATTAAATTGGGTTACACCACTTTTGAATCTGTCAGTACTCAATAGACGGTTTATAGCCATTGATGAGAAAATGGAGAGTTGCCATTTAATTTCCACAACAACTAGGTTCGGCAAATTCTTACCCGATTTGTTGGTGGGATGTAGCAATTTCAAATGTGAATTTCACAACCCAGGATTAGGTCATACCACAGCAGCTAAACAAAATGACATCATAGCGAGACAGTAATGGGACAGAGGGAACCTATATAACACTATAAAGAAGATATGACACCAAACTTAACTATTTCAAAACAAACAAATCGGGTTATCAGAGAGGAACGTATCGGCTTTGCAATCATTACCGACAACAAATCAACAGGAACCCAAGAAGCAACATCGGTATCCTAAGATGGCAATAGTATGACAGAAAAATCAGCAGAAACTAACCTAATACAGAATACAACTTTTGAATAACCCAATATACCTATGAGCAGTTCCAGAGACAAGATAAACAAAACCAAGTCAGAAATAACTATTAACCAACAAAGGGAAGCATTACTTACTACGCCACAACAGACATTCTCACTATTACAACAAACAAAAGTCAAGCCGATACTCTACACTAATGACATATTCACTACTAGAATACCGCAACCCTAGACGAGCGCTACAAGGACATTTTGGAATACCTTCGCTTCAGCCACCAGACCAAACGTATCAACTCATTTGCACAAAATAGAAAAATAATATATTTAAAATAGTTAGAGTAAATGAGGCATGATTGAAGAAATGCGTATAAAGTTATAATCTAATAGAAGATGCTTATTAAAATAATTTTAGGCTAAATGGATATGATGTCTATCCTCTTTAAGTTAATACTACAAATATCGTTAGGATTGGCCACCGTAATGTCAGTGGACGATGCGCAACTAGTTGCTTTGCTAGGCGCCTCCGAACACAATGGTACTAGCGGGGAAAGCAAACTTCTAACTCTGACAGGCAAGGAATCAGAAAAACTATCAATGGAAAAGTACCCATTGGATATCCTATTACAAAAGACTCATTGGACTTTAGGTGTCCTGTACAAACACACTAAAAAAAATGTCAATTGTAACATACCTACTGACCCTACATCAATTGTTCTGACAGACTTACACACAGACACAGTTATCTATAAAGAAAACATTTTTAGCTTACGAATGTAGAAAAAACATTACAAGTATTATACATTATATACTTATACAATATACATTATATTATGTTATTCCAAGACTACACTGAATCCAATAATTTCCGGTATATTACTTAAAACAATATCGCAGGTAGTAGTATAATTCAATTGAAAGGCAATATTTGCTTGAAAGGATACAAATTATCTACTCAATTATAAAAATCCAGAAATAGGAGAATGTTTAGAAACTCAAAATCTCAGGATAGCCTACCGATGGCAACACCCTCTAAAAGAAAACAACAAAACACACTCAAAAACACGATTTACATCATAGGACTAACCTCCCGCAACAGTTGGAAATACAATTTGCTTTACAAAATTAAGCATAATTCATGAAGAATTGTTTTTGGATTAATATCGTATCCACAAAACAAAAAAAACAGCAGATGATGAACGTTTGCGACAAAATGTTTGTTACTTAATCTTAAAAAAACGTCGCAATATAAAAGCTCACGACGTTTGGAGCGATTATAACTTTCAAGTATTTCTTTTTCAATCAGAGAAAGACGATTGGGATACAATACCCATGAACATTGATGTCACAGAAGCAATCAAAGAGTCCATGCATAATGGATAGTTGTGTAAAATTGCTCATGCGATTTATAACTCAGGATTAGAAATTCATATATTACTATCACATAACAATAAGTTTGGAGCTCACCACGGTTATAAAAACTGTACACCAGACATACTATATTCGTAACTTTTAAAAAAGATTATACCCAAAACATTTAGTGCTTAACGGAATCGAGTTCATGTTAGCGTTTAAAAGACTGGCCAGATACTTAGGTAAGCATGAATCTAGTTAAAGGAGCATTGTCAATGGACATTAAACTTAATGGGCGTAAAGAAAAGTCCCCTATGACTCTTAAACATTATGCCAGGATAGTTGCAATGCAACAAGCAATTCAAAATCCAACACCGCATAATTATGGAATGTCACATGCCGAAGAGCAATTGGAACGTGCAATTCAGTTATCAAATAAATTCCTTTGGACGGATCCAAAGGACAAGTTCAATACTGATTAGTACAACGGAACAAAACCGAGCAGATCGATAATTAGTGTTTCGTTTCTATTCAGACAGAAGTTATCAGTGCAGTGTGAGCACAAATAATTTAAATGAACTTATGACATTGTAAAATAATTAACAAACTATATTATGATTAAAGAAGAGAACTTGACTTGAGTTACTTTCAATAGAAAATATGATAATTGAGAACGAGGTCTTTCACCTCAAAGTGGAATACTTAAAATAACTGGTTTACGTTACATTTTGTTCGACAATGTGAAAGTGTTACGAGGTTAATCACTTTTAGCACGAAAGGCTGCAAAGACTAAGGCAAGTAATTGGTGAAATCCTGTTAGTTGACTTTTAGCCCTTACGAGAGGTTGAATTTAATTTTGTTAAACTCTTACTGTGAGGAGCTTAGACGGGCGTAAACTCCTCATGCCTGATACTCTCACTTCAGTTAGAACCAGTCATGTCACGTCGAGGTTGCGTCATTTGGTTGCCAAAGAGACAGAAGTGTGTCAAGGAGGTTTTCCTTATTTTGCAATTCACTTCTCATTTCCTTGAGAAGTGAATCGCGAAGTCAGTAGTAGTAGTAGAGAGAGAGTCAGAGAGAGAGGGTTAGCAGGTCATCAGAGAGGCTGACTGTCATCTAGCCTATCTGATGACCTGGGATCAGTCAAGTCTTAGTTTTGGTTTTGTTATCAATAAACTCACTACTCAACCACTATTGTAGTTTCGTACTCGTTTATTGATTTTGGGTTTGGAGATTGGAGTCGATGCTTACCAGTCAGCTATCGAAGAGGAGAGACGTGGTTTTCGATGCCTTCTAGAGGTCATCAAGATGATGCCTATGCCGATGGTTACCGATCTTCCACCGCCGGGTAGTATCATATTGTGGTACTTCGATCTCGGTTTGAATTTCAGAAGGTTCTTACTGAAGAACGTACAATTTTATGGATTGAAAGGTCACCTCGGTTAACCCTTCAGGGCTCCAGGCTATTTTACTTAATCACATTAGATAAAAAATCAGAGGCATTGAACAGCAAAGAAAAATGAACCCTTAAATGAATTTGGAGAGATTTCTTTTCTTCACTCCAATCTCTCAACTAATTTACATCAAATAACCATAAAAACACAAAACCTGTTTTATGATAAAATGCGTATCTTTAATCATGGGGCATTCCTGTAGAAACGAGATTCGCGACGCATAAACACAATGTATCCCTCAGTTTTTTTACGTGTGTCTGACCCAAAAGCCCTAGAATTACGAATTCAGGTTATTACACTCGGAAGTGGAATTCTCAACAATTTCAACATAAGAATAAAAGAATGGATTTATAATTGACTTAAAAATTATCAGGTGAAATTTACAGTAAACATAATGACCACAAGTATTATTAAAAAAATTCTGCCAAAACAACATTGCATCATTGACACCGGATGCAAGTTTAGTGCTGTTAAGTTAGAGTTTTTAAATGGAGTACAATACAACAAAAAGAAATCACAAGTGGTGTTAGATCCAGAAAATCAAGAAGTGACAGTTTTAGGTACACTGCAATTAGAATTCAGCTTCCCTAACTCTAGCTCGGAAACAATCAATCACAAATTCTATGTAGTGGACAATTTAAAGGCTGAAATTATTTTTGGACAAGACTATACCAGGTTAAATAGTTTTCGGTTTACAACGTATAATAATCTCACAGGTTCAAGTATTGTTCAACTCAAAGACGATATCTGCATTCCAGCATATAAACTATCAGAATAAGTACATTATGGCAGAAAGTGCTGAACTTCAAAAGTTTAGGGTAGCTTTGCAATGGCTGTTTGCAATTACACAAAATAAAGATATTCATAGCACTGGGTATAGTGAGAATGACAAACCTCAGGCTAATGTTCGGCAGGCAATTT
This sequence comes from Bilobella aurantiaca, assembly GCA_021029175.1. Taxonomy (NCBI): domain Eukaryota; kingdom Metazoa; phylum Arthropoda; class Collembola; order Poduromorpha; family Neanuridae; genus Bilobella; species Bilobella aurantiaca. Next base: position 4,565 of record VYYI01001510.1, read on the forward strand.
TTACAGCCAAATTGAGTATTCTGAATAACGAACGATTTTTGGCAAGGGACAAGTACAATGACGAAAATAACATTTCAAGTTCTGACCGTGTAAGACATAATATTTGCTATCTCATCCTTAAGAAACATCCAGAATTGAATGCACGAGAGGTTTGGGTTAAATATCTCGGTCGAGCATCCCAATTTGAAACTACAGATGTTTCGGATTCAATTTCATGTGAAATTGATATTCCGGAAGTAGTCAAAGAATGCATGCAGGATGGATGGATTTGGGTGACACGTCAATCTACATATTGCCCTCAACATTTGTTATTTCTGTTCGGATTAGGTCATGCAATATATCATACCGGATTGACAACATCGGCTTTTGTGGAATTTGAGAAATTCATGGGAAGGAGTGTAGAGTTGGAACATAAAGACCAAGTAAAAATAACTATGATTTTACAAGCATTAGACCATCTTAATAACTTCAGTGATGCGTATGATGTTCTTCAATATTTGTATACGACCCATACAAAACAAGTGTGGGAGATTATTTGCTTACAAAACAAGTCACAATTAGACATCAGCGAACAATGGAAGAAAATTTATTTCCCGACGATCCACCATCAAACATCATCAGATTTTATCGCAATGATATTCTTGGAACTCATGCTGGAATTAGGGCTCGTCAGGAAAAATTTGCTATAATTATGCAACAGAATCCCCACCATGACGCAATTCAGGTGTGGAGAGAATATTTGTTTCAAGCATTAATGCTGGAACCATCAGATCATGGGTGGGATCATATTTGCGTTCAATTAGTGCCTGACGAACTTATAGTGAGGGCAGAAAAGAACCACATGACATTACCATACAATTGGAAATTAGTTCAACAAACTATTAATTTGGCTTCAGACACCATGTCAACAGGAATGGGGATTAATCAACATTACAAAGAAAAATCACTCATGTCACTCAAACATGCAAGAGTACAATATTACGTAGGGCCATTGCCAACTCGGTTTTACCTTTTAATTATAATATAAATGGCGATGAAGGTTTACCACAAAGAGCAGAAAATTTATCATACCCTTTTCTTTGGACGGAACCAAATGAAATAAGACAAACACAACGTTTAAAGTGACAACGATCCTGCTCATATTATGACAATAAAATATATTTTTCTCATATTCTCGAAAGGATCCTTATATTACAAAGTCTGTGAAATGAGAACAAGTTTTCTGAAAATTGCGAATTAAGAATAAAACTTTCTACTTTTGAGAACAAGGTTTTTAACCTCGAGGTGGATTACTTTTACTAAAAACTCGTAAAACAAGTTCATTAACACCAACACAATCTTGTTTTGGGCGTATGGTATATTTTTGTGAAAGTGTTACGAGGTTAATGAATTTTTGCACAAAATGCTGCAAAGACTATGAGAAGTAAGTGGCAAAATCTTATCAGTTGACTTTCAGCTCTTACGAAAGTTCGACTGGATGAGTCCATCTATCTACAGCCGAAAAATTGCGGACTATTTTCCATCATTCCAAACTACACAAATCATCACTAAAGACAAGGTTTGTGCAAATAAATATTTACCTTTCCCTTCCTTTTCGTTCTCTTCTACTTTCGCAATGAACCCGAGCGCAGGGGAATTTCAGGAGGGCTTTATTCCAGGTAACCCTCCATATAATGAGAGACATCAAGGTCAGTCTGCGCAATCTAATCATTCAGAACACACGCCGCGTATTTCTCCTATGGTCAACGCACCGCCGCCCGGATTCCAAGCTATTCCGGTAGCACCTCAAAATACACCAGGCAGAACATTACATTCTGTTAATTTTCCAAATATGAATGCTGGATATCCTGAAATTTACTACCCAGTTGGACCTGCCCCAAATCAAATTTTCACCAGTACTGCTAACCCCATTGCACCGCCTCAACAAATCCTAACTTCTCGGCCAAAATATACAGTTAAATTACCAACCTTCAAAGGGAAATCCACCAAAGATGGTTTCTGACCAAAATTTAGCTAAATTGCGGAGCAAATCAAATTTCTGAAACGGAATGGGCGACTGTAATCGGACCATGTCTAGAAGGCACAGCAGAAGATTGGTTCTACACTTTTTTGTCAACAGCAAAGGCAGGAGGTAAGAACCCAGTGTTCATTCCATACAGCAGAATTCGCGATGCACTTATTGAGGCCTTTGGACAAACAAACACAATTACAGCAGATCAGAAGGTGATTAACCGAAAACAAGCATTTAAGGAATCTGCAGCTGAATATACGTATGACATGACCAATCTTATTCGAAATATGGATCCTAACATGTCAGAAGCAAAAATCGTTCATTGGTTGATTCGAAATTAGCGTCCTTCCAACATAACTCAAATTGGAGCATATAAAGCAACAACAGTGGCTGAGTTTTTGGAAGCCGTGAGATCTATTGAAGAAACAAATGAAATGTTTATGCATCAAAAAGATATTCAGATCATGACACAGTCTACATCTACGCTGGCAGCTCAAACAGAAATATTGGACAAGTGCGATGAGATTATTGAAAATTTGGAAACTTCTATGGTACAACAAAAACCAAAACACACTAGCATCAACTTGAAACAAAAACATTCAGGGACAAATCACCAGAACAAAAAGACACAACCCTCAGAAAATAAAGCTTCAAATATTAAACCTGAAACAAACATGACTCCTCAACATTTTGGCATACACGTAAGGGTTTGACGTTACTCAAAACCATTTATTCCATAAAATAGAAAAGGGAAGCAATGGGACCAGGAAATCAATGCCATTCTTGTGGATTAGTTAGACATCAAAAATCACAATTCGCGTCCGAACTTTCCCGCCGCCCTTCTCCAACCCCAACCTCTCCGTCAACTCGGAGACGGAGTTGAACTACAAATTTTGGTTGAAGGATATCAAGCGTCAAAATAAAATTTTTAAAAACCCTATTGCGTTCGAAAGCGTGCCGGACACAGAACTCCGCCATGCTTACCAGATATACCTTGAGGCGCTACGCCGCGGAGAGGTGGTCCAAATGTTGTCCCGGGCCGGGCTCGTTCAGCAATTCCCTCTGGAGCAACCTATGCTGCAGGCGGAGAGGTTCTCACGCGGAGGTCCCCACTTCAATTTCATGGCCCAAACCAATAGGGAGGATGACTCAGCGTACAAAGCTGGGCCAAGAGTACCCCACAAGCGGCGCCGTGACGACCAATCACGGTAAAATACTCTGGGCGGGGCGACAGGGGCCGTCGAAATAATTACGGAAGGGAAGACCGAACTCTAGAACCGAACTTTAGAATTAGTTAACTAGACTTAGTCCTAATTTTAGGGAGTTGGTTTTGAGATCTTGGTGAGGGAGTTCCGGTTCGGATCCTGAAAGGAAGTGAGTTCGGTTTTGTCTCTTAAAGAGAAAGGACTCGAATTTGAGTTTAAAGTTTAGGAGAGTTGGGCCTGAGAGTAGAATTAAACAGTTTGGCTTAAGAATCTTGGTAAATAAAACGTTAGATCTGCAAGTTTTGGGGTGTAAAGACTAAAAGGAACTTATTTTGATCGTGCTGGATCTAAGCTCTGTAGTGTCAGAGTGTTCCGTGCTTCTCCAAAGAGAAAGCCACTGAAGTGGGCGAATCCTAAGAGTTTGATTCATCACGATCCCTTCTCATCGTCGAGATGGATAAATCTCTCCTACCTGTTCTCAACCTCCTCCCTCGTCTTCTACTACCTTTAACCTCAACCTGGAAGCTACCCTTCCGAGCGGAATCCACCTCTAGGAAAACAGACCACCTTTATTGACCCAACATCAACCACAGGTATCACATGAAACCATTTCACACTCCTGGCTCTTTTCTCCATTCTTTTATTGTTTGAATTGTGTTCTGTTGATCGCTTTTGTTTTCTTTTTCCCGAGTATTTCTATTGGCTTCTTTTTTTTCAGAATGGGATTGGGTCAACAGGAACCCACTACATCGACCCCAAAGGGGTCGATATCTTCATTTAACCCTCGAACTGCCGCCATTTTTTTCGCGATGTTAATCATGCGGAGACAAAAAAGACGTTTTTAAATTTTTAATTTTTGGCGGGAGTTTTTTAAACTGAAAATCGCCGTTGTTTGCGATTTTAACGCAATTTAACGGCAATTGACTTGATTAATAAGCTTAATTAATTTGCAATTAACTTAATTATGTTCGCTCATATAATTCAGCTTCTTCCATTTCTGCGTCGAGTTCGCATAGGCTGTCCAAATTTTTGAGCCTAATTGAACCCATATTTCATGAGCACTCTACCCTTATCGTTAGACGTAAAAGCCTCTCATAGTTGACCCTCGTTATGCAGTAAGAGTTATTTGGATAGGTACGCTTCGATGTAGGGGACGCGGTTTCCTCAGTTGGATTGTTCCTTTCAGGACATCCTCGACCTCAACTAGACGAATACCGATTGGAAATGGTCGATTGATAAGTTTCCTATCCAGTGATGCTGGGGCAGACGCTCTCTAATCCCGCATGGACACAACTGACTTATCCGCAGGTACGAAAGCCACATCTACCTGTGGGCGGCGCTGTAAAGCTTGAAGTTGTGCATTTAAATAATAGGGCGACGAATTTGATGTTGTGCGGTCAGGATTATAAAACGAATTTGACGTTCCAGGTTGAACTTTTGGGAGTTGGCCAGGGCGAGCGATTTGATTGGATTGGTCCCCTTCGAGGTGGGCAGGGGCAAGGTTGGGGCGATGAAGCGAGTAGATACCTTGAATAATTGGTCCGAAGGTAAAATCAGTGGACCCAGCATTTGCAGTCATGGATTTGTTATCATTTGCTCCTCCCGATTGTATGTAGTGTTTAGACATATGCCCAAACAGGTCGATTTCGATTGTAGGCGTTTCCTAATTTACCGTAGGCGGGGATGAATAGAATTCGCAATTTGAGCTAATTGCTTCTTTGGAATGGGGAACTTGGTTGGATCCAGTGGTAATTTTGTGGGTGATGAGTGAGATGCGTTACTTGAAGCTGAAGTAGTAGGTCTTCCGGGATAGGGATGGACATACGGAATATTAATACCTAACCAATTAGTGTCTATAAATTGGCCAACAAATGGTTAGATTATTTTTAATTCAATTTTATTTTCAATTTAGAAAAAATTCGAAGTCCCGCCAAAAGACCCATGGAGGGGACCCTTAGGTCCAAAAAAATTTGTTGTTCCAAAAGTTGGGAAATGGTCTGAAACGTCGAGATTTCTAAAAATCTCGAAAAAAAAATTTCAAAATTTTTGAGTTCGGTACTTTGAAAAAAAGAAGAAATTATTAACAAGCGTTTTAGACTGGGGCGAAACGACCCACACATTTTTTCGCTTAAAAATCAGCGCAAGGTCAACTTTGGGCGGTCATATCTGGACACCTGTGGACCATAGATTCCCCGCTCTTTTGCCACTCGAATTCAAATTTAGTTTCAGGAAAGCTATTGAAATTATGAGCCCGATCCGTCCAAATTTGACATTTTGGCGCGCTTGTAGCGCCATTTATGGTAATTTGCGACCCACTTTTAGCTGACGGGTTAAATGAAACCGCAAAATTTTAGGGTAACAAACATTAACCCCAATTCATTAGCTTTTAAAGCGTTAAAGTTCCAGAATTCTTATAAAACATGTCCGAGCTATATATCTGGGAGGGGGGGTTAATTAAAATTATCCAACCTATTGACAAAATCGCACACTTTTCATGAGTTAATGAAAAAGTATCCGATAATATTAGTGTGTTTCCAAGGATTTATAGAATGTTACTTTCAAGAATGTGTTAGGGTTTTAATAAATAGAGATATGACGGATCTTGACCAATGGGAGAATGTTGTTTTGTGTAGGAACTGTGTTTGATAGGTTAATTAATTATATGGGATGTAGCTGCACCGAAGTGAAATGTTGAATACATTGCCCTAACAACATGACTGAGCTAGAGATAATTCGAGAAAAGAGCAGGAGTAAGGTCATACAGCAATTGGGTACATAAATTTACTAAACCCTGAGAGAAAAATTGTAAAACTCAAACACAAAAATTTTGAAATTTCAAAAAAAATTAATCTAAAAAGTAAACGGACGTATTCTAACCACACTTGCCGCTACAAACTTTTTAAAAATTTGCACATAATACTTGTATGAAAACGACATTTTTAACATAGTGAAAATTCCCGCTACTCTAAATTTTACCAAAAATTTTGACTCTTATTTCATTACAAAACCAACTCTTTTATGCTATAGCATAAAAGCCAAATTGTATCATTCAAAAATTCAAATTGTCAATACAAAAATTATTGAGACGGTTACAAAACACAAAAGGAATTGCAAAAAATATATAATAGCAATTACAGAGTTACAAATCCCATTTGTAGATTTGTCACTGAAAAATTAAACAAAAATTAAAAAATACAATTACCAGCCAAACGCATTACAAAATAAAACTTTCATTGCAACCTGCAATTCTAGGGTCAAAAAACAATTGCAAAATCGAAAAAAAAAAACAAATCCAAACGAGTGGTTGAATTTTGATAAAATTTTATGTATTATTAATTCCAGAAAACTTTCAGGTATTGAGGAGACGGGTTCAATTCTGAAGGATATTTTTGTAGAAATAATACCGGACAAATCTAGTAATTTAGACCTTCCTTTAGAATAAAGTTGTAAAAAAACATGGTTGTTTCTTTTGTCCTAGTTTAACGTTGTGATTAGGTAAGAGGTGAAAGACCCGTTTCAAAGTGACTCTAATGGAAAATATGACAATTAAGAAATTTGATACTAAAATGCAACATTAAATTCTTGACACCGAGGCGGCAAAAGAATGTTTGAGACGTCATTCAAACCTTCCCTAGCTAATCAAAAAGTTCAAGAATTGTTCTTTAGTTTAAGCAATTCAATTTTAGCAGTCTTAATCCCACAGTATAGGAAATTTTGAAAATTCCTGTCACTCAGCTCCATAATCTAAGACTTAAAATAGAACGTCGACGTTTGCATTCAGTATGCTAATTCATTCAAGACAAATATACATTTTCACTATAGATATTGTATTAAACAAGACAGATATATCTTGTTTTTTCTAACGCAAATAAATAATTAAACTTTTGCTAAATTTTCAACCTCGATTAAAAGTCATTACCAAATTCAATAATGCTAGTGAACACATGAAAATTCCTACTTTGACAGGTGGCTGAGCATTACTTGAGAAACCTGAAAACTTGGGGTTTGTTAGCATTATAAATAGTTACTCGTAATAGCACAACGAGTAAAAGATAAAACTGCATTGACTTCTGCCTTACTGTTGGATCGAAGTTCGTATAACTTAAATAATTAGTTAAATTTTTTACAACAGCTAATGCAGTGGTTAGATTACTTTAGTGTTCTTAAGCTAATTAATATTTTAGAAGAGTTTTGTCTTTAAAAATTTTAGGCAAACGAACGTTGATTGTTCGATTTGCAAGTTTTCAGAAACATGTTTTAAGACCTTATTAGTATCCATTTCAATCTGTAGTTTAAGGGATTTGGTTTGTCTGCAAATGTAGTTAACAAAGATTCTTGGTGACGTTTCGTGTTCCTAGTGCTGCCAAAGCTTGCGATTTCTAGTGTACACAAAAGCAAATTAATAGTCATAGACAAGTATATAGTACGTCAATGAATGTAGTAGCTATATAGCATTTTACAGATTAATTCCTTTTTAAAGACTGACCAAAAAAAGAAATTTTTGTGTCAAAACTAAAACAAAAAAAATTGTTAAGAACAACTACATGCGGAATCTTAGTATTCAAGGGACAATGGCGAAAATTCATTAAAAAGACAACGCTGTGAATTGAAGTATCAAAACATCATAAATCTACACCACAACTATACTTTCTAGCATCTATTGAAATGGATAGAAACAAAGTTATTACTTACATCATTCAATGAAATTTCTGTATTTGATATACTTGTCGATGTTGACAATTCTACTTTGGGAGACATGGACTTCATTCTTCTTAACTAATCCCTTCCAGCGAATCCACTAAGTCTTGAAAGCTGCTAAGCGCAAGTCAACAAATTATAAATAATATAAATAATTTGTGGTATAGGCTTTCATATTCCAGTGTTTGGATGATTTCAGGCTTACCACACCCTTACAGAAACAGTGTTACATCTAACGTGTTTTCATTTAACACTTTAGTATTTTCCTAGAGATGGGACTATTACATCCGTTCAAAACTAGCTGGAATCAACAATTTGTTGAAAATTTGAAAACGATTATGGTTAGAGCTTTGAACATAACATATTTGATTGTTGGTTTAACCGCTAGGTTTAACAGTGTAGTGCAAAGATGCCTTACCAAATGTACGAATCACTTGCTTGCAATGCTCCTGTTGATTTTCGCAATTACACTTCATCCAACTTAAGCAAAGGGTTAGATATTCGAAATACTGTCAAATTAACAGTTGTGCTTAACAAAGGAGGATTTGTAAAGCAATCTCTGTTTTTCCTTGCAATATTTCATTAAAAAAAAGGTTGCTTTGTTCAGAAGCTTTTGACCCTTTCTTTTGTTTCTCGTTAACAATGCCTCAGGCGAATGCTACCTTTCCAGCGTCTCATTTGTTTTAAAGAAATGCTTGGTATTTGAATTCAAGAAGCAATACACTATATTCGAAACATTTGCAATTGATGTACTAAAAACTATAATCACATATTTTCGTATTTAAAGTAGAGTTAACTAAGCTTACATAAACCATATAGTATAATACACAATAAGTTAAAGCTATTCGAAAGTTCCATAATGGAATAAATTTTTCTTATAGTTATATGAACCTTTGCTTAAGTCTTTCCAAATGCCAAAATTAAAGTAGTTAACAATCTGTGGCTAAAATTGAGTTTACGTACTTTATGTGTATACAGGTATTAACATAATTGTTTTAGTAATGAAAATGATTATAAGGTCATGACCATGGTATTTTCTTATATACTTATATCCTTTATAATATAATAAATTCAAAATTTCTGAGCATTGTCTAATTTTAATCGACCAGTTTATTATTATTCAAATCAGAATATGCAACATAAATTAAGCGTACATTTAAATATGATCAAATGTGCCAGGATTAGAAAGAAATATTTACCATTGACTATGATGTGCTTGGACCTACTCTTTTTACCAAATGCTTACTAGCTATTTGAATCAACTTTTTAATCTTAAACTTTAATTATTGGGTGATATGAACCCTTACAAAATTCTCCCAAAAAAGATTTAAAAAATGTTAACTCGTTCAAAAGTTATGACACCACCAGCCTAGCGGCTTTGAATATAGTGCTGATTTTATGGGCCCTTGTTCGCATCCATGGCCCTTGGAATAGGATCCGTAAATAAATTTAAAAAGAAATCAATCTGTTCGAGAAATAAACCGTTGCAAACGCACGTAACTTGAGTAGCGTATTGTACGTATTCCAAAATACTTTCATGCAACATTAGCAAAGCCACAAAAAAATAAAATTTTGTGTCGGGGTCAATTACAAGGCCATCTCAACAGGTTGAAGGGGTTGAGGGCCATATATATCACTGAAACCATCACCTAACCTCAATTTATGCATCAATAACAAAAACCCGATTTTTCGGTTTTAGGGTTTTTAGGGATCATTTCAATAAAGGAAAAGGGTCTGGAGACGCTCAGGTCCTTGAAAACATCATAACTTTTGTACTGTAATAAACTAGCGAAAATCCGAAAAGATTCCAATTTTTCGGAATGGGGAGTCATTCAGGAGGTTATTGAAATAAGGATCAAAGGCCAGGGGTCACTTTGGTCAGTGAAATAATCATATCTTTTTGTTTCATGCAAAACTATCAAAAATCCGACAAATCCGAATTTTCGGATTTGGGGGTCATTTGGGGGGTCGTAAAAATGAGGGTGCAGGGTATGACCAATGGCCTATCTTCGAACTTGGGTTTACCCTTGACTATAACTGAAAACAGCCCAAGGCCCGTAGTCCGGGGGGTTAGGAGTCTTGTCCTAACTTGGGTAGGTGCCGATATCTAATCCCGGCACCCTGGTACTGTGCAGTACTCAGCAGAGTAAAAAGTGGTGGTGTGGTAGTGGTGAGTGGAGGCCTGGAAAGTTGCGGTCCTGGAGGCTGAACATAGGTGGGTATGCGTAAGGTGGTGCTCAGCCTCTGCCTAAGCAAGAGGCTCCTCTGTTGTCAGTCAACCCCACGTTCACTGCCCAGCAGAACATCCATTAGCTTCAAATGTGAGAACTTCCTAGTCAACCCCTAGTCAACTCGACAGGCCGCCCCCCCCCCCCACTCACTAGCACACGAAAGAATTGACCAGGCCTATCGGTAAATGTCAAAAAGCATAAAAAAACAGATTTGAAAATCGATAACCCGGTCGAGAGTTACCCCGCAACCGGACGGACAGAACATTCCCATAAAGTAGCTAATACACTACTTAATAATTGGGCCTTATTTTTCCAACATCCATTTCAAAGTGGACAATATTATCCGGCATTCAAATCATGCACGGTTGAAGGCAAAAACTATGTAAAGAAGCTGGACCAATACTTTCTCCCAAGATTCAAATTGTTGCCGAACTTTGCAAGTAGCTACTTTATGCAAGACGACGCACCACCTCATTTTGCTACTAGTGTTTGTGACTTTTTCAATTGGGAATTACCGGGACGCTGGTTCGGGCGAGGTGCCCCACCGTTTCTGACATAATGGCCACCAAAATCGCCGGATTTGACACCATGTGACTTCATTCTATGGCGATAGTTTTTTTTTGTTAAGTTCTTTGACATTGGCCTATATGCCTGGTCAATGTTTTGCGTATGCTAGTGAGTGGTCGAGGGTGGTTTCGGCATGTTGAGTTGACTAGGAAGTTCTGAGGTCTGAAGCTAATGGACGTTCTGCTGGGCAATGAACCTGGGGTTAACCACCGAGGAGTCTCTTGCTTAGGCAGAGGCTGAGCACCTCCTTAAGCCTACCTACCCATTTTCAGCTTCCACGACCGCAACTTTCCAGGCCTCCACTCACTACTACCACATCACCACTTTTTTTACTGTGCTTCTGTGCTGGTGCCGGGATTATATCTCGGCACCACAACCACAAACCGCACCATAACCTAAACCTAACCCCCCGGACTACGGGCCTTGGGTATAGATTGGTTAATACACTACTTAAAATTTAAAAATTTGTTTTAACATTACTTTCAAATTTTCAACAACGACTAGTAGAATTTTTGTGCTAATAGGAAAGAGTGACTCGGCAGATGACAGACACTGGAATCTTTGTATTAAATGTTCGCGAGTTAGTGACGCTATGTTATGTGGAAAATTTTTTCTCCGATGAAAACCTATCTGGTAGAAGAATGTGTCACTACTTATTAAAATGTTTGACAAAAATACTTGTGGTGGTGGAAAATTAAAGCAAAACTAAAACTTTTAAAACATAAGACAAACGATTTGAAAAAAAATTCAGTTATATTATCGTCTCATTTGAAATATAGTACTACCGCTGCTTTAGCGCTTTTGTGTGCAAATTTCTGTTCAAAAAGTTTTCCCCTGGTTTTCATCTTAAAAGACAAAAATGTTTCCGTCTTCTTACATTTGCGGAAACTTCGTGCTCTTGCTTCTTTGCTCAACTGCTTTGGGATCTAGAAAGAAAGCGACAGAGGTAAGTTTAATTTTTATGTTTCCAAAAATTAGTGCAAAAGTCAAAAATTTTAAACAAGACAAAATAAAGAAATTTTCCAGTAACTGCTTACCTTAGATACATTTAGGTTAGGTTTAGGTTATTAAACCTAACCTAATCCAATAACTCAGTTAACACGGTTGTTCATCTATATGCGAAATTGTAATACAGTAGGCAATCTTTACAATTTTCTGATTTAAGGTGAACATTTGGATATTTTCATATGATATTAAGGCTGGTGATTTGAAGGACAAAAAATTTATTAGAAACTTAAATACAATGTTGTTGGTTTTCAATATTTACACTGGTTGAAACTACCATTCGATTGTGATTTAAAAATTACTGTGTTCATGATTGCGATTGCAACAAAACCGTATAGACCCCGTGGACGCAAAAATAGTTAGCGTAGCTATTTGATGGGCGGTGACTATCAGACGTATATTCAGCGTTATAGGGCTTATCATTCTGACCGTTGGAGTTACTTTTGACCATTCTATATAATGTTTATTTAAATGTTGTATTAATGTGTGTTGTAAATAATATTTCCAGTTAGTTTAGTCTTGATCAGTCTCGGCTCGAACGCTGATTCGTGCCGCTGATCCACATTCGAGTTTCACGGCTCCGGCTTTTTTTGCCGAGTGCCGAGCCGGAGCCGGAGTATAATCCCGGCTCCCAAATACTTGAAGTGCTGAATTAGAGCCGGAGTCGAGCCGTAACCCGGCTCCGATGAGCCGGATTTTTGTTTAGTATAGGTATATAGTATTGGAGTCTATGGCACCAATATATTGGATCGAATTATTTACTTTATTGACTAATTGTAAAAGTATTGATTTGAAAAAAACTTGAATATGCCATTATGTGCAAAAAATATTCTTTTCTAAAAAAAAATTTCATAAGCTGCAAATTCTTCAAAAATGGTATGATGCCAAAGATTTTATTTTGGATACTATGGATCTCTCATTATGATACAGAAAGTTATGATGTAAGGACAAAAGCGACTCTAATTCCTTTCCCCTTATTGAGATGACCCCTCAAATGACCACCAAAACTGATAAATAAAAAAAAACTATTTTAACCGGTTTTTGCTAGTTTTGTACAAAACGAAAAATTATGATGATTTCTGTGACCACCCTATGTTAGTCGAATAGACCCTTGGCTTAGTCCATGTGAGGACAAATACTCTATTTGATTTCCTCGCGTTTGCAATATTTAATTTCCTCGCGTTTGCAATATTTAATTTCGATGGGAATTAATTCACTTAAGATATTTTTTAGATGACTACCTTATGGTGAATAGCCAAACAACTCGTTAGGTATCAGCGTGAATTAAAGATTAAAATTTTTGAATTGCAGTAAAGCACACATACTTTTACCAAAACATCCTGGCTGGGCATTTTATAAAAGTTTTACCGTTAAGACTTTACATTTTCAAAGAATAAAAAAAAAAGGGACGGCGTAGACTATGGAGATGATTTTCTTTTGCTAGTAAGTAAGGAAACTTATAAATGTTTTTTTTTGATGAAATTTTATCTTGTATAGGATTGGGATGACAAAGGAGACAAGACGGTCAAGCTCAATAGGCTACTAACGGAGCACTACAAAGCAAAATTAAGTGACATAATACAAGCATCTGCATTAAAGGGCGTTATCAAGGACCCGTGTCAGGTGGCATCCATGGTCTATCTTGAGGCGGAAAATGGAGCAAAAGCAGATCGTACTGCAGTTGTTGTCATGGAGAGTCTTTCGCAAGCAAAAATTAAAGTTGAACAGTTTAAGGCGGACGCGGCTCGAAACAAGGACGAAATAGAAGTAGACTACAAAAGGCTTATGAAGGAGGCAGAACAGGTCGAGGACTGGTATTTCTTTGTATTTCTGAAATACATCAATCTTGATGAGGGGGTTGCAGATGATGACAGAATAAGGATTGCCAAATCGAAACACCAAGATTATACTGCACATTCTAGCTTGGAAAAGGCGAAAACCGAAGCAGAAGAGCACATGACCGGTATTGCAATTCAAATGAAACCACCGCTCTCCCGCCGAACAAAATCTATGATTTCTAAGCTCAGGAGTAGCGGTTCCAGCACTGCGAAGGTAGAGAATCCTCCAGTTCCACAACAAGATACTTGATATTTGTAGAGAAATGTTTCACGAACCCCAAAAATTTTTTTTAGTGAAATAAAATAAATAAACAAATAATGTACAAACAATTTGTTTGGAAATAGTGTAATCTGAAAACCATTTGTATAAAGTTTACGTTTTGATATAATTAAAAAACAAATTCCAATTATATGTAGTGCAGTTTTCATGTCAATTCAAATGCAAAAATACAAAGAAATTTGGCAGTTTTCAACACTAGTTTTGAATCTCATTTCTTGCGGATTTCGAACTAATCATTGAATTTTTTTTAATTCCCAACTATACTAACATTCAACGCCAAGCAAATATAAATGGAGACAAAAACTGACAACAAATTAAATCAAAAAATGTGAAAATTAAACATAATAGCAAATACCAATGGTGGATTGGCATGATGCCTACTAGTTTGGCCACTGAACCTAACTTATCAAAACCTACTAAGGCCCCTCATTCATACTAATATACAACCGATTCCCTTGTATCATACTAGTAGTCCCCTCATCTCCTCCAATTCTACCAGCTGCTCCCTCATCCCGTACTAGGTGGTATTCTCCACATCCCTTAAAATCCCACTAGTTGCCCACTCATCCCATACTAGGTAGTAATTGCCTCATCCCCTCAAAACCTACTGGTTGCCCCCTCATCCTATACTAGGTAGTAGTACCCTCATCCCCTCAAATCTTACTGGTTGCCCCCTCATCCTATACTAGGTAGTAGTACCCTCATCCTATACTAGGTAGTAGTACCCTC
>VYYI01001511.1:0-19125 GCA_021029175.1 Bilobella aurantiaca
AAAAAGTGACAAGCGCAAACTAGTTTCTAGAACACTTGGGATTGAACGCTCGTATATGTTCATTTATCAGTTTTATTTTATCATTTTATCTCGACTACAAGTGCGCATTCAAGAGGAGGTGAAAGAAATTGCAGTAAAAAAACTAGGCATAGGAGATACACACCTCGACAGATGGAGAGGAACGTTCCAAGATACAGTTGTGGAATAGTATATGAAAACCGACATGACATGGGAGGAAAACTCACATTATAGAAAGTTTTGGTAATAAACGGTTTTGATTCTGAATAAAAACAATTTTATTTCGGTTTATTTTTGTCTAATTTTTTGATTTATTTCCACGCAACGGACATATGTGTTGATTAATATTTTATTTGCTTTACCTATGCAAATGCAAGTTATTGTTTTGGTTGATCGAGGGTCATTTAATATGCAATTGCCTCTAGGCGAGTCAACCACTTGTGGCGAGACAGGAATATCAAGCGCTTACAAAAAGTCGTACTAGATCTGCAAGGCAAGATGGAAACGGCAGAGGAAGATGCTCGTGAAGCGCGGATTGAGCGTGATGAAGCACTAGATAAAAATTACGATTTAGAACACGAAGTTGAGGTAAAAGATGGGGGAATTAAAAACTGGAAAGAAGAATGCGAACAATTGGGCGACATACTGACAGATGCGGAAAATAACATTGAGAAAATAGTGTTGATTGTGCGCGGAGCAAGCTGCAAAGGTTAGCGTTCGTTCGATTTAGTTTAAAAAAATTAATTTATTACTGTTTTGTATGTTTCAGGAAGAATTTCAACAAGGCTAGAGGCAGAAATCCTGAACGCTGTAAGCGGCGGAGAGGATCTTGACAGTATAACAACTTATGACAATGGCATTTCCAGCGACGAAGATCCAGAACTCACGCTGCACATTACTCAAGCAACAATCAAGCATGGAACCGAGAACTTGTTTTTTTTTCAATTATTCAATCAAGGGGTCTTGGTCGAGAAACTCAGTAAATCCTTTTGTTGTTTTTGAATGAGGTGAAATTATTATTATTTTAATTTTACGTAGTAGTTTTAAATAGATCGTATTAGCAACTTATTTTTGAAAAAAATGATGCATGAGCCTAATAAACTAAAATCTTCTTTCCCGTACACCAATTTTATTTGTTATTATTGATTCGAATAAATGACAAATGGAGATATAAATGTAAACCATTCTAGACCGATGCCTATAGAAATTTCATTCTACAAATTCTACAAAAGGGCCTGGTCAATTTTCCCGTAGATTTCTTCTGCTGCGTCGAGAAGCTCCTTTACGTCTAAGCCACACCAGGTCAATATTAGACCTATGGGGAAAAAATCAATTGGAAATTTAACAATCGTTGCAAAATTTTACCAAGAACATTAGAATTTTTTTACTTACCAGTATAATTTTAATACTGGCTCTCTTCCACAATGGTGCTATGGACAATCAGCTGGAACCGGTTTGCCCTTCCAACGAGAAACCGGAATCGCCCAGTCATACTAAGAGACAGAAACGTGTCGTCCGAGTTCCAGAACTCTTCGACCCTTGGGTTTTTAACCTTTTCCTCTAGATGGAATTTTGGCGCACCATTTGCCTCGGACTGGATATCTGCCATTGTCTCCTTGATTGATTGTCTTGCAAGGAGATTGAACAAAACATTAGAAGTCAATCAACAGGTTCTTCTCGCCGTCAAGTTTATAGAATTGAAGAAATCTTAGCATGTAGCATTCCTAACTGGGACTCACATACTCCTTTTGAATTTGCGGGACCGCGTTTCAAGATTACGTCACTGAGGAGGGAAAGTCGACACGAGTTGTTGCTAAAGTTGCAACGATACTTTGGAATTGTCTTTTGCCTCCCTCTTCCAGTGTCATCAATTATACCCAGCATATTATAAATGAGAAGACAACTGAAAAAAAGGTGCCTCAGAAAAAAAAAACTTGACCCCGCCTGCAAAGCCACATTTATCGACTGGGTAAAGACACAGCCCGTCGACAGGAAACTCGCCGGAGTTACGCCGGATATGCTCAACTTTGAACAGAAAAGTGTATTTGAATTTATAGTTCTATGGAATGTCCAGCGAATCCCCGAGTCGTCTGATCTGCCTAGGGGGAAGGGGGACAGGTTGTACGACACTTTAAATCATAATCAGTACTTGGCAACTATATTTTGTTTATCTCTTAGGCAAATCTTTTATCATTGCTGCCCTACGGGACTATTGCACTTCGAGAAATATTAAATTTGTCATAGTTTTGTTTACAGGTGCTGCGAGTTTCTGGTGGTGAAACCATTCATTCAACCTTCAAAATAGCATTTAATTATCGTAACACTGCCCCGAACAAAATGTTGCCTAGCTCAGAGAGCAGTTTAGAGGACTCAAGCTCTGATAGTAGACAAACTATCTATGCTAAGTTAGCATAATTTCAATTTACAGTAATATAATACTTTAAAACTTAATTTTACCTCTATTTTTTGGTCTGGAATTATTTGGATACTTGGATAGGCGCCTGCGCGCCATGTTTGATTTCGATTTACTAATGAGTGGGCTGCATTGCCTTATGACTGACGATTTCATGCAGTAAGTACATAATTCAAAAAAGTAAATCATTCCACAATTCTTTAAATAAAAAAAATTGTCTGAATGACAGATTGCCACCCGTCGGTGGAAAAATGATATACGACAATAGCACAGACTTGACTGGACTAAATGCAGATGGACAGCGCGCATATAGCGCTTTTAAGGACGCCAATTTTCTTAACACTACCCTGAGGCATGGATAGTGCCATTGTCTTTGCCATTCTAAACAGTCCAAAATTAAGTTTAAATTGTGCTGATTTTCTAAACAAATGAACATAACTGCAATGACTCAATAATTTTGTTCGACATCACTCGGATTCTGCATTTGCTCCAGAAAACGTAGATTCATCCACTGTGTCTTGTTCCCGCCACTAACATGGGTAAGTAGCTCTCCACAATAAACTAAATTATTTAACCCAATTTTCAAATTGGATCCATCAAACTTGTATTGAAGATTCAAAATTCAATTTTTCATTTCAAAGAATGCAGCTCTGACCTTGACTGTATTACTTGCATCAAGCAGCGCTGCTCATACTATTATTTGCAAGCAGTCAAGCCTTGGGGGATTTGTGCTTGGCCGGACACGATCGAAGGCGCAGACGTACAAATCGACTCGCCAAACTTCGAACAATGTAGCCAATTTCCAGTTTTGTTGACCACGCCTTCTCCGACGGCATTTACTCCACCAAATCCTACGTCCTACCCTTCTAGATCACTGGTAAGGGACATTAATTTAATTGTTAAAATCTGCAAAGATTCTAGCTATAATTGGAAAATATAAAATTTTTAGCAATCTGCTTTGCAATCGGAATTTTTGTGTACTTTGTTATCAAGTACAAGAAGAAAGGCCAAGAAAGGTACAGAAGGCGTCTGGGCCCAAGATTTTGCAGAGAGCAATCAGAATCGATCCCCCTCTCACTTTTCGCAATAGAAGAACAGTTCTCTACCTAATTATTAAAATGCTAAAACGGCAAACATGTTCATTGGCAAATTCAGGCAAAAAGTAGATTTTATTTATAAAATTTAAACAACAATTAATATTAACTTCAACTTCTAATTAAAGATAATTGGGTATGTAAATAAAAAAATACAAATCTAAAGTGAATTTGTATTGTAAGGTGTAATTTGCTATGGCGCATGTCCTCCACGGCACGGACTGGAGATGACGCGTGAGGTGACTCTTCTGACCGAAAGTCGAGGTGCAGAAGTGACATGCGAGTCTTGCATTCGCATTTTTCGGTTCAGGGATAGAATCCAGCCGGGTGGGATTTTCCAAATTTTCAATTTGGGGCGATTCCTTCAATACTGGCGTGAACTTGCTTGAGGTAGAGGGTTGCGGTAGGTCGCAACGCTTGAGCACTACTCTGGCTGAAGTAAAAATCATCACAGTGTCATTGGTTTAAAATAACTTTTTTTTTTACAAAATAAAATTCAAAGTTTCAAAAAATGATGTTAATTGGCTCACAAGGACACATCAAACAGCCTGTCCCATTGCTGCACTTGTCCCTGTAGTTTTTTAGTACCAAAAAAAAATTTCTCTTCTGCGCATGCTTACCACCACTTACTCAAAATGGCGTGAAACAAACCCCATCACATCAAAAACACCTCAAATCTGGTTATGCAAATTTGAAATTCAGTCGAATATTAAATCTAACTCGTGTGCTTTTAATTATATTGAATATTAAAGAAACTATGAGTTATCCCCTAACAAAATTTGAAAATATTTTTATAGTATTATTGTGAATATTTATTAAAAATAAATTATTCTAAAAAAATTGCACTGGAAGAAAAATTAAAATATACCAATTTTTGTCATTACCTCAATTTAAATCATTCTAATCTAATGTAAATCATTTAATTTTATTATATTCTTTAAAATTTACCGAATATTTATATTCGTTAATTATGTAAAATATATTCAAATTTAGGAAAAAATTCTTATCGCGGAGACATAAATAGAAAGAAGAAATAGGAAATTAAATTCAGTCAAGAACTCTGTGTTGTTTCTTATATGTCTTGAAGCAAAATATTTTTTCGTTTGATCAAATTTAAAAGGGAATGAGTCTACAGCCCTACAATAAACCAAGGCTTTAATTTACCGCGTTGTCTTCACTCTGATTCTCGCTTTTGCTTTTGATTGTTTGTGTGCTTGTATTCAGAGGAAGGCCGAAGACACGTGTAGAAGGAGTACTTACATAAGGAACTGTTGGAGTCTGCAAGGCACAAGCAACAGTGTTGTCTATATAATAAATTTTACCGTCTCCTAAATATTACTTTTTAGTTTTAACCGTAACTTTAATTTTTCCTTTTTTTAAAAAAATAAGAACAACGAACAAAATGTCTATATTATGAAGGGTCAGGTATAGTGAAGTGGTACATTTAAAATTTGATTGAATTGCCTTACCGTAAAGTTTGATAAAGAGACCCTTACACCCAAGTTCCAAGCTGTAGCGGAAAACGGAAAACTTCTATATCCAATAACTGTATCTGAAAAAACGCAGCTATCATCATTCCAATGTGCATCGCCTTGCGGTAGCCGCAGAGTCCTACCAACGTGCCTTAGTTGAAAATGCTTGAGTTTCAAATTCTTCAGGATGCAGAGGGCGTTGTACTTGTGATTATATATCGTGTGATTTGCCTCTCCAGATACAGGTATATGAGGGATGTCAATGTGATGTAGCAGAGCATATGCCTCCCATTGCTCATATGCTTTAAGGGCCTGAATTTGTTGAATTTCTTCTTCTGACTGTTTAATTTCTGACAAATTCTCCACAAATATTGCTTCGAGTGCAGAAGGAAAGTCAAACTGAATATCTACCACCAATTCCTGGAGACTACGCACATTTTGCATTGCAAATGCAAACGCACGCAATACCTGCAATAGTCTAGTTTTCACTTTTTTGTTTGTTTGTTTGTTTAAAGGTTCGACCACTTTTTTTGGCAACGAAATTTTTGTTTTCAATTTTATATGTCCACTGATTAGAACAAATTAAATTATTACCTTGACTGTGGCTAAACTGATCCAGCATGTTTCCAAATTTGGAAAAAGTGGCATGAGATCTCTGATATACGTGTCGTCCTGCATGCCATCAGGAAGTTGCAGTTCTTTAATTAATGGAAATGATTTTACTCTGGAAGTTTCTGAAGGCAACTTGACAGAAAGATCCCAGCGACTGCAGACTCGAAACACGGTGAGTTTTGGCATCTTTTGAAAGTAGAGTGCTTCAGTTTGAAATAACCGACCAAGAGTCAACGTTTTCAACTTTGGAAGAGCAGGCAATTTTAGAGTCACCGTAAAAAGCGTATTAGTTGGCCTTTGATCGGTGGGGTTTGAAACCGCGGGTTGAGTGCCATTTTCTTCTGTTCTGCATATACTTCTATCAATTTTCTTTGGAGGACGACTGTTTATTGTTTCAAATGTTGACTCAAAAACGTCACTTCTTCCCAATTCCAAAGTCTGTAGGCGAGGCAACACAGGGAATTTTATAACAATTCTTGGATCATAAGGTTGACGTGTAACAAAGCAACCAGCCACGACAATTTTCTTGAGTCTCGGAAACTGACTCAGCATTGCTTCAAACGATTCCTATAAATTTCCAAATAAAAGTTACACTTAAACACAAGTCAGTTATGCAAATCGCACTCGATTATTTTTTGTACGTTATATGTATCTTAATGATTTGAAACTAGAAAGAGGGCTTTCTACCGCTTTTATTCTATTTATTCAAATGTTCCTAAACGCGCAACTATATATTATCCAGGGAATTTATTTTCTCGGTTAATTTCCTAGTTTATTGTTTGTTAAACACAATAAACATTTTTAGTGCAAACTCGTTTTTTTTGTAATAAATTTTGAATCTCCCCAAGGCCCATAGTCCGGGAGGAAATGACCCTTGTCCTAACTTGGGTAGGTGCCGAGATCTAATTCCGGCACAAGCACAGTAGCAAAGCAAAAAAAATTGGTGGTGTGGTAGTGGTGAGTGGAGGCCTGGAAAGTTGCGGTTGCGGAGGCTGAAGATGGGTGGGTATGCGTACGGTGGTGTTCAGCCTCTGCCTAAGCAAGAGGCTCCTCGGTGGTCAACCCCACGCTCATTGCCCGCAGAAACCCCATTAGCTTCAGACCTTGGAACTTTCTAGTCAACTCACAGGCCGAAACCACCCTCCCCCACTCATTAACACACGCAAACGTTGACCTGACCTATAGGCGAATGTCAAAGAGCATCAAAAATGAATCTAGCCTATAGAACAGAATATGTCTTAAATTGGAGAACGATTCTTATTTAGATTATTGCTTTAGAAATTAATTGAAAAAAAAAACTATGACATAGTACCGTAACTTGCAAAATTCAAACCAATTACTAGCAGAATTTTTTTTAACATAAAGCGAACAAACTTTGTATGCTGAACTTCCTGTAATACAAGGGAGTTTTACAGTAATATGCTCACTGATTCTGGTGCAAATTCTATCAAGGCTTCGATTATAACTTCCTAACTATATCATAATAATAATTATAACTATAATTATAATATATTTTCCAAGTTCTAGTTCGAAAAAATAGTAAGCAATTTCTTACGTAGCACTCTTCCCATAAGCAAAAATCCAGATGGATATCTTCGAGTCGAGTACAGGCCAAACTAGCCAATTTGTCACACATCATCTTTGATAGAGCAATGTCTCCTGGAGTTTTGTGGCGCAGGTGAAGAGCTTTTAACCCGTTTAATTGTTGAGGCTGTAGACTTTGTAGCACATCTAAGAATGTGCTGAAGGCGGAATGATTCGGATAGTAAAATACAATTTTTTCGGGACCTCCATGTTTAGCAAGAATCATGTCTTGCAATTAAAAGGTAAAGTTTAAGTCTTCTGTAGTATCATTAGTAAATTGAATTGTAAGTAGTTTGAGAGCCGGTAGAAAAAGCAGCCTTGTGAACGACGAGGGTGGCGAAGCGTTGGATTGAATATTCAGCTCTTCCAGCCCAAAACAATGAGTTGCGAGAAGACGTAACAAATTGTTTGAAGAGCCTTCGTTTGGGTTTGTAAGTGTCCACTCATTGATATCTAAGAACTTTATTCTGTTGGCACCACAGGCACGGTAAAGGCCGTTCATTGCCAACTGTGGATAATTTGCATCTGATGGCCCATGTGTTTCGGAATGTCGCGCTGATCTACGGCACGGTGACAAAGAGCGGTTCAAGACATCTCCAGAAAATAATATGTAATGTGGACCTCGTTTTGCTCTTTTTAGTTTTGAAATAGTCGATGGCGTTGGTTTGAAAACAAGCCTAGTAATTTGCTCTCTCTCAGAAACGCGATCCTGTAAATTGATAAGAGCATCCGTAATTGTACAATTATTTGAAACCCCAACAAGCCCATTTTAGTAGAGTATGATTTTAATTTTAGCATTAGGGTTACTATGGCCCCTACGATTTTTTACCTGGGTATTACTATAGTAACTTTTTAATATCAATGCAGCACTCGCCTTGATACAAATACAAATATTTTTTGTTCAAATATGTATTTTATTGTCTAAGGCATTGATGCTTGCTTCGCTTAAATTATACAGAATAAAACATACAGAATCTAAATAAATAATGCTTCCTTGCCGTACAAAGAGTAAGTTAATTTTTAATATTTAGCGCAAAGATAAATTAAAATCCATTTATTATACCAGTATATTTTAAAAATAAATCTCCAATTCAGTTAATCTCCATACAATTTGTTAATTTGAGTTTGAGTACAAGTAATTGAACAGTCATTGACAGGCATTGAAAAGCAGCTGTAAATGCAACAAGAAATAAAAATGTATTAAAAGAAACCGTTATTTAATTAAATTTACCTGTGCTTGCGAATCCTCTTCCGAATCTGAGCTGCTATCGGCAACATCTCCTATATCCTCGTCTATGTTGACTTGCGCAGTAGGAAGTATGTTTTTAATTTTTTTGCCAACATAACACACTTCGCCAAGCACCTCGTGCACAATTACAGGCTCATCATCACCTTCATCACCGTTGTCAACATTTTCGGTAATAGGATTCGAACCACTTCTGTTGTGAATTGCAGATGATTCAGTTCCATCTTCATTTGTATCACCAATTGAGTCTGGTACAATTATTTCAGGTTCTGTGTTTGCCAACACCGGTGTTGGTTCATCACCACCTTGTTCTGTAGATATTTCGGTTTGCACAGTAGATGCAGTTTGCTCAATATTTGTCGCCGGTAAAATAGTAGAATTGTTTCCTACATTTTTGTCTGTAGAATCAATTGAACTTCTATTAGACAGACCAGCTTCGTTAATTTTTTCAATTTTTGGCTTGATATCGGCGACACGTGTACTTTGAGCGCTGCAGTTCAATATGATTTGAGCGTGAATTGCGGCAACTATCTCTTCCCGATCTGCTAAGGTCACTAGAAGCCCATTTAATTTTGCCTTTAAGTCATGTTCGGAGAGATGACGAAGCCGGTAAAATGTGATTCCTAAGCAAATTATTATTGAAACATCAATACAACTTACTGAGGTAATCGAATGTTTTCAAAAAATAACATTTCCGGTAATGATTTGAAAAAATTGATGAAATAAAATTGTAATTTTTTTATGTTTTAAAACTTACCGTTAAAATACTTATAAAGGTGTAAATAGTTACAGTCTTCGAGTAATTTAAGTAATATTAAATCCATGGTTTAATGCACAGAGTTTGTTTAAAGTTTGGAGTTCAGAGTTTAAAGTTTGGAGTTCTGAGTTTAAAGTTTGTTTAAACAAAAATTAAAAGAAATTGAGTTCAACAGCTGATTGCTTCTTTGCCATTTGTCAAGAAAATAGCCTTTAAAGTGTTTGGAATAATGATTCGTGGGAGGAGGATATGCTCTCTGAAAAATTGTTATCATGAGGGTTGTTTATGCGTCCTTGGGCGTGAGTCCGCCGCATATATAAACAACTAAAATCCAATTTGAAAGTTTGGATGGTCACTTTTATTACCGATTTAGTAAAACGTTTATTTCTCTATTGTTTTAAAAATTAGCTATTAATACAATTATAATAGCATTTCAGTTGCATTTCTATTTGTTGCACAGTATACTGGAGCTGATACCTGACCAATGACATCTATATTGTTGTTGTGCTTTCAGATTAAGGTCAACAATAAACTTCCATAGGACATTAACCCATTTTCTCAGAAATACATTTTATGACAATATTTAGTACTTCTATTATTGCATATATAATAACTTGTAATATCAATATCATAGCTGTTCAATATTATTTCAAAACAGAAATTTATTTAAAAAGCTGCTTCAAAAAATATTGAAAATTGGTCTTTTAAATCTAGACAATTTGTAATTTGACTTCAAGATTGCATATTTGACTGCATTCACAATTTACTTGTGAATTTTATTGTAAAAGTAGACCGTTGGGCAAACATCAATTTCCAGTGCAACCCTGTCCACTGCCGGAGGAATGTCAAAAAGAGGACTGGAGGTAGGGTACGATCCCACAACCTCTCTTCAGTGGGGAGATGCTCTACCATTTGAGTTACTCCGTCCCTTGAAAATCCCACCACTGTCAACTCTTATTTAGCTCGGCATCCGCTATACCATTTTCCAATGCGATTGACTAAATGCTGTTTTATGTCACATCTGTTATAATTACGTACAATCTATTTACGTATAATCTAATTTAAATTTAATTAAAGTTAAATTTAAGATTTAAAGTTATTAGCAACAATTATTATGTCAAAAACTTTAATATTTCATTGTATCCTAAAACGTGTTTAAGGAAATTAATTACTTACACTTGGACGATAGACAATAATTCTAAAAGTACCAATGTGTAAAAATAACAAACTTTTTTCAAGAATGCTTCAATTTCTTCGATTCATCAAATACAAACCGTATTTAGACAATAAAATAACTTCAAGTAATCAAATAAAAAGTTTCATAGTACTGTCATCCTAACGTTCAACTATAGGAGAACTTTCATTTGCCTTTTTGCTTCTGATTGATTGTGTATTTGTACCAAGCGGAAGTCCGTAGTGTCGTGTGTTGGGCACCATCATATGAGAAACATTTGGCGTCTGAAACTTTCAAAAACAAAGTTTTTGTAGTAGCTCACTTGAATATATAGTTTTGTAGGTATTTTTTTCTAATGTGTTTTAAAGAAAGTAGACATAGCTAGTCTGAATCAATTCACCTTATCAATCATTAAGAGAATAAATATTACATAAATGTCCAAAATACCATACAGCAATGTATAGTATACCTTACTTAATACGTTAGTCCTATGTCGACAGGCACTCAATAAATTTTTAATTCTCAATGCGTATTCCATTGTTTCATGTTTAGTAGTGAGTCGTATTTGATAGTTTGATCAATCGCCCTAATATTGGGTTCTGGAAAGGTTGAAGTGTAGGGGTGTTTTCCTTAATTTTTTAAACAAATGGCAAATGGGCGTGGGCGTAGGGTATATAATAGCTCTTTAAAAATTCTGCACACGGAGTCCCCAATGAAGTGTTGTTACTTTAATAAACCAAGCTGGAACTAATATCAGTTGGCATTATATATTTTGGGTTTGGATTAAACATGGAAGAGAATTTATAAACTTATTTTTGATAAATTTGCTTTCCAATTACCACTGCAAATTGTTGTACTCACATAATCAATAATGTAAAACTAGTTCAACCAATAAAAAAAACCGATAAGGCAAATTACAATATAGCAGTTCACTTTGATTTACCTAGCTGCTTTTTGCACTACTCATAATTTTTCCATGATAACTGAAACATATTGGCAGATATATTTTCTCATTCCCGCTTAAATTATGTAATTGTTTCTTCAATTTGTTTTTTAATTATCTTTATTTTACTTATTTCTAATTTGGAAAAATTATTCGTTGTTAAAATAAACGCGTTAAAGAAATTTTAGTTTTTCAGCAAAATAACTCCACGCCCTTGAAATCCGGCTCTCTGTATTTTAAAGTACAAAGAAGTTGGCCCAGTTTTTTGATACACTATCGGGGTTAGGAGTGGTAATCAATCACCTGTCATCATTTGACAACAAGGTTTTAAAAAGTTGCTACACGGCAAATCTCGTTTAAAATTAAAGCACTCCCACTTTTTACGTTATCGGCACTACGTAAATTAGTAAACAGGAAAAATTTGCACGTTGAGACCATACTTCACTCGTCAGAGCAAAAAGCTCAAATGCAAACTCATTGAATTAACAATAGTTTTTGTCTATGTAGTAATAGTAAGTAGTATGTAGTAATAGTTTAAAATGTACATGTACTTTAAATGCTTGAAGTCTACAAACTCAGCAAAATTAAATTAGCAAAATTTATTGCGAAGGGTTTGCTATATTGTTAATCGATTACTCAACTTGTGTTTCGTTTTACTTTTTCCTGTTTTTTTTTAAATGTAAAAAGTATAAATCAAAAACTTATTTCTAGTAATGTTCAAGTAATTTAATATTATTATACGTCTTGCGTTAGAGTTGGATGTATTTTTGCTTAAAATAAAGATTGGGGATCATGTATATACTGTATGTAATATAAGATTGCTAAGTTAACAATTGTTTGAAGTTTTCATGTTAAGTTTACTACTAACCGTTCTTAATGTCATTTTATAATACGTTGGATAAAGTTTCATGTAGACCAAATGCAAAAAAAAATCGAGGAAGAAGGGAGCTGAAAGGCTTTCTTCTACAAAAACAGGTTCTGATGAAAATGGTAATCAATACAGCTCACGCTCAACTTAATGAACTTCAAAAGCGCGTGCAAAAACAATTTCATTCTCTGAATCAATTGGTTTAATGGCAAGCGATTAGTTTACATCTGAATCAAGATGGCATCGCGCCCAATACGATTCTCTGCCGGCGCATTGCATTCTACAGTATTTATCCCGTTACTGTACTCTGCAATTGCCTCCCTTGGCTTACTTTTGGCCTTATGGCGACAAGCCGACATTGCGCTGGATAAAAGAGAACTGACAGAAGCGAGAGACGAGTTTGATTTTATTATTGGTCCGTTTCTACTAAATTGCGAATTTAATTACCAACTTCATTTTTAACTTTATTAAATTAATGCGTTGAATACTGAAATTTAGTTGGCGCTGGTTCGGCAGGCTGCTTAATAGCAAACCGACTTTCTCGTCAGTACAATGTGCTTCTTCTAGAAGCCGGCGGAGAACCGCATCCTCTACAAAGTATTCCAGGTTTTACACTGTTTCTGATAAACTTTCCTGAAGTAGACTGGAGTCATCTGTCAGTGCCACAAAAGTTTGCATCTCTCAATTCTGTTAACCAGGTTCGTTTACACTGGAAAATATATTATCTCGTTTTTGTTTCTTCCGGCATGATTTGTAAAGATTGTTACGTGCATGGCCCATAATAAAAAAAAAAGCCAAACATGCCCGTCATGAGAACGGAGTATCCTTAAGGAACCACATTTAAAGCTCTTGATCAGATTTTTCAATTTCAACATTTTGGTTCAACAAACCGAAGTTAAATATAAACATTTCGTACTCCGCTTTTCAAATTTGAGACTACTATTGTATTAAAACGGGCTTGTTTGGCAAGGCTTTACTTGCTTTAAAATCTGATTGTCAGAAGAATTAAACTAAGATAGAAACCAGTAATATTTGAACACCCGCCGTTTCCTTTTTAAGCCCGACGTCTTCACCGATACGTCAAAGTGGTAAATTAGTAAGGATTAAAAAATACTGTTTGCAATCTTGCTTTTTATTTAAACAGATTTAATCTTATAGAATTACATCCGCTGAAAAAAAATTGGAAGCGCGACTTGGCGACGTAGGAGTTAGTATTTTCTAATTTTCAATTATACTTTATCTTTTTTATTATTTATATTTGAAAGCGGTCAAGTTGGTCGGCCGGTCGTGGGCTTGGTGGATCTTCCAGCCTAAACGTAATGCTACATTTGAGGGGTAATCAACAAGATTTCGTTAGATGGGCAAATATTACGGGAGATCCAAGTTGGAGTTACGACGCCGTGCTACCACATTTCAGAAGATACGAAAAATACGGAGAGCCAGATGCAGATCGTAAGGAACAAGTTTTTGTCGCCCTTTTAAAAAATATTTTTGAAAAAAAAGAAGAATCTCCATAACTCTAAACCAGTTTATCAATACGAACTTCAAGCTCAAGGCGATTAAACAAAGAAAATAGTTTGACAAAAGTTATTTATAAAACTCCATAGCACGCTACCACGGTTTTGATGGTGAACTCAATGTTGAATTGCCGGATTTCACTGGACTTGGCGATGACTTTATTGCTGCTGGACGAGAATTAGGTTACCCTGAGATTGACATAAATGCACGACATTCAGAAGGCTTCTTCAAGCTATATCATACTACTGAAGATGGCGTCCGTCAATCATCATACCGAGCATTTATTAAGCCAATCCGAAAGCGAAAAACTCTAACAATAAGAAAGTACTCACTAGTAACCAAAGTAAGTAGTCAATACAGTACTTTACAAAATTTTGAACATTAAAAAACTGTCTAGTTTATAATTAGGTACTATTTAAACACGGTAATCGTGAGGCCTATGGGGTGGAATACGAGCGTCATGGAAGAGTAGAACGCGCTATGGCCGCGAAGGAAGTTATACTTTCGGCTGGTGGTATTACAACTCCTAAAATTCTAATGCTGTCAGGAATTGGCCCTTACGAACATTTAAAGTCTCTTGGGGTAAGCTATCGTTAAAACATTTCTTTAACTGTAAATTGTAATTATCAATTGAAATTTTCAATACAATATAAAAAATTCCCGCTCAAAAAATTTGAGTAGTTTATAAACAATATTATCCGTGGGCAAATTGACTTAAGTAGTAAAGTCTCACCTGAGCTTGAAGCCATTCTATATAATTGAAGCTTAAACAATATGAAACAATACAGTTATCCAGAGCATATAGGTATGAAACGTACAAACTATTCTATGTTTAAGGTTCTGTCCCAGGGCTGGCTTGTTTTGCTAGTCGTTTTCTGGAAAAAAAAACCTTGGTTTTGGTGTTAGATACTGGAAGTTATATAAACAGTTAACAAAAAAATTATTCTGATGCGGGAAAAATAAGTAGCTCAGTTACAGACGCACAATGCAAACCTATTCATATAAAATAGGGTCGTTAACAATCAAAATTATCTTACAACCTTTTAGATTCCAGTGCGCCACAATCTCCCCGTTGGAAACAATCTTCAAGATCATCTAGCAGCGTACGTAGGGCCAATTTATTTTGATGCACCAAAATCCACTTTCCTTGATCGAGACGTTACTGCTGGAGCCTTTGTTAATTGGTTTACAAGTGGAGGTGGTCCACTGGGTAGCTCTGGAGCACATGCTTCGGCTGTTTTCTCCTCAGAATTTGCCAAGGCCCGTGGCGAAGCGAATTGGCCAGACTTTCAGCTATTTATTTTAGGCTACTCAGTACATAGAACCTATTACTCTACTTTTGCAAAAGCATTTAACCTCAAGGAAGATGAGATGCGAAAGTATTATGCTCCAGCCGTGGGAAGGGAGTCAGTTTTGTTGGCTGTTTCCGGGGCAAGGCCATTTTCACGTGGAACCATTCGATTAGGAGGATCAAGTCCACATGACCCTCTAATAATTGACCCAAATTATTTGAGCGACCCACATAATATTGACCTGCAAGTGCTTCAAGAAGGAGTGAAAGCAACGCTACATATATTCGAAAATACTACAACTATGAGGTCCATTGGTGCACACTTTGGAAATATTCCGCTTCCCGGATGTGAGCATATACTTTTTAGAAGTGATGCATATTGGGTAAGTTGCGTTGCTTTTGATATTTCTTGTGATGCTAATATTTTACTGTAAAAATTAGGTTATGTAGGTTTTACCAAGATAAGGTATGAAATTTAAATTATTGCATTCCACTATGGTAGTTGAAATATTGTAAATATCAGCAACTTTAGCAAACAACAAAAACTTTTTTTGAAGTAGGTATTAGTTATCTTTTCTGTTAATTTGAAATGAATTTGTACGACAGTAATTATAATATCTTGATTATAACAGAGTTGCTTAAGTTTTTTTAAAATATTTTTTAGAAATGTTACATTAGGCGATACACTGTAACACTGCACCATCCCTGCGGAACAGCGTCTATGGGTCCTGCAGGATCGCCAAATGCTGTGGTAGACCCCCAACTTAGAGTTCAAGGCGTTCGAAATCTGCGCGTGATCGACGCTTCCGTGATGCCTCAAATTCCTGTCACAAACACACAAGCCGGTAAAGAGATGTTACATATTTACATTAAACATTTTTTTTAGAATCGGCATATGTTAAATTATTTCATACATATTTGAATTGCATGTCTAAGTTTTGAATATTTTTTGACTGATCATATTCATTTACTTACAGGAACGTACATGATTGCTGAGAAAGGAGCTGACATGATTTTGAAATACTGGAATACGAGCAACAAGCGTTCATACTCTTAGAGATATGCTGTTGTCATATTTTCTTCAAATTACAAATGATTTCAAGCTGAAACTAAACCATTGTGTTTGTCAATTTTTTAAATAACGACAGTTAAGCCAGCAATTGGTATTGACATTAATTTTGAAATTGTAAAATTAATGTGAAGCAGTGCAGAACGTTGGCATGATGATTGGACGCTTGATAAAACTTGCAAGAAAAATATCCTCACATTTAATAGATGACGAATGTTACGGCAAAATCTTTAATCGAAACAATTTGAAATTTATGAATAATTTTTATTACAGTCTAGTGATAAGAATGCCATCATCATGTGGATAATCCCTCAGCGCAATTGGAAAAAGTGAAGTGTCAATTTATCAAAAATCACAGTTATCTGAGAATTCCCTGACTTTAAATGAGTTATATAAATTGGCTATTTTTGAATAAAAACTATTATTACTGTGATCAATTGTTTGAAAGAATTGATAGTTTATCGAGCCTTCCATTCGTTACGAGTTTCTATTAATTCTATTGTTAAGGGAATGGGCAAAATGCAAATAATAAGTTTGCTTTTATGTACTGCAGCAGTTTTGGGAAGCACGATTTCGGGTAAAGAGAATTTTTTTATTAGACGCATCCGGTTTTGTGATTGTGATAATATAGTGCGGTAAATCTGATTGTAACCGCAATCCTACAATTAGATTCTACAATCAATCCCTCATTTTTTAGACCCGTTTTTTCCTATTGGACAATATACCAGGGAGCGGGAAAAATTAAAAATTTCCTGAAATTAAATACAACTCTAGATTTCTTAATGTTTAACATCAAATTTATGAAATGTAATTAAAACTTTGTGCGAAATTCTAATATTGTCCAAATGGGCATGATTAACTTTGTTTTACTTAACACGGAGCAGTAGAATGTTTAATTAGTTTATTCATTGCTCCAATAAATTCATAATATTCTTTAAAACCGAATTTCAGGAACTCCATTGCCGGATTTAGCTAACAAGATTGAATTTAATGGTCGAATCGTTGGTGGCGAAGAAGCCATTCCATATGAATTTCCATTTATAGTCAATCTTCGTGCCTGGACCTCTCACTTATGTGGTGGTGCTATCATTAATGCAGAATGGGTTATAACTGCCGCACACTGCATAATTACCGACATGAGTGCTTACACTGTGACAGCAGGAGATCATAACAATCGTGTTGAAGAAGATACCGAGCAACAGCGATCAATTGTTCGCATTGCGAGTCATCCAGACCACAATCCCACAAATTACTCCAGCGACTTTTGCCTTCTTCAAGTATTCCCTCCGTTTGAACTTAATGAATTTGTCAGCGTTGTCCAATTACCAACGCGAGACTTCATGCCATCAGGTAATCAACGATTCTACGAAAATTAGACACAATTTGTTCGAAGCCAAAAAATAGGATTACATAAAATGTGTAAAAATGCTGCGATTGCAATTGTGCTGAGCTAATTATTTGAATTTAATTTATTTTTAAAATAAGTTTAAATGAAAATTTAAATGAATGCCCCATAAAACTATGTTTGGCTAGCCTTACATTAATGAATGGTTTTGTAAGTAACTTGGTTTTGTACAATAGGAACATCCGTAACAGCCGGATGGGGACAATTAGCTGAAGATCAAGGTTCGCCTCATGAGTTGTACAAAGTAACCTTACCTTTAGTTGACAACGAAAGTTGTGACAACATGTACGAAGACACTGGATTAGGCATTGATGAGACAATGATATGTGCTGGAACTGTAATATTCAAAACAACAAAACATTAAGAAATTAATTATGCTCATATATTTCATACAAGTATTTGTCAAAATTAGGCCGGAAAAGGTGGTTGTTACGGGGATTCGGGTGGCCCAATGATCTGTGAAAGTAGTTTAGGACCAGTACATTGTGGAGTGGGTAAGCCGAAAGGAATTTGTTTTACCAAAACATGGATTTCTCGCTAAAAGTAAAGAGAATGACACAGTATGGTTTTGGTTTGTCACTTTGTCCGCCGTTTACGTGTAAAACTTAATAAGCAATTCAAATTCCGCTTTTGAACTTGGTTTCGTAATTGAATGGGAAGCATTATGTGTGGTTTGAAATACTGCGTTAACAGTTTCGGCTTTATAAGGATTTATTTTATTATAGTTTCATGGGCAAGAGGATGTGCTCGTGAGGGATATCCAGGTACTTAACGAAAAACTGCATTTTTTTTTACTAATTATTAAATTCTCATTCGTGCTGTTTGTTTGAATTTGCAGAAGTATTTGCCAGAACATCGTATTTCTTGGATTTTATTGAAGAAATCACTGGAGTGAAATTCTAAATGGATTACAATAGATGGTCATGGAGATATAATTGAAAAATGTAAATAATGTTATAATTCTAAAAAGTAACATTAAATGCAACGTAAAACTAGAAAAATGAATAATTTGCTCTCAAGTTTTACAGATTCAAAGTAATATGCAATATCGAGATGCAATATCATTCTTAGTAAAAAGAGTTACCCAAGAAAACGAGAAATAAAACTTTTTTTAAAATACATATTCTAATCTTCAAAGAATAGTTTAAATGCACTACCACTTTTATTCGTGAAATGAGTTTGTGAACAAGACAATATAAAATCACTGACAAGGGGACCTCGCGTCGTGATCGCGTCCTATTGGCTCGAAATCAAAATCATAGATTCATCTAAATCATCTAAGAGGTGGTCCCCTCTTTGTAACTTTTTAGAAAATTGTCATTTCTCTTTACTGTTGAACTTCATGGAAAATTCAATTACAAAACACAATTTTGCAATTGTAAGCAGCAAATGCAAATTCGAAAGACAAAGTGCAAATGAGAAATACAAAATTCAAACGCAAAATACAAATGCAAATGCTATTGTAGCTGTGTGAATTTAGAATTTGTCTATTACTATGCATATTTATTTTGCAGTTGCATTTTGCATTTGCATTTGCATTTTGCACTTGAATTTGTATTTTGTATTTGCATTTTGCATTTGCATTTTGAATTTGCATGTTGTATTTCGCATTTGCTCTTTGTCTTTCGAATTTGCATTTGCTGTTTACAATTGCAAATTTG
>VYYI01001512.1:0-19125 GCA_021029175.1 Bilobella aurantiaca
AAAAAATTTTTTCAATTGCTATAGCACATTTACAGTAAATGTAATCACAGTGCAAATTTGGACTCAATCAATCATGCCAAAAAATTTGATTCATTGATTCGTCATCGGTACGATTTCAGTTTACGTACGCATAGGGAGTAAGGGGAGTTAATCTATCATCGAACATTTTGACCCTTCACCACCTCCGGGGTATGTAGAATTTTTAGGGTAATCGAGAATGGGTTAGAGCGTACAATACGCAAAGCGAATCTTAGAGACCCTGCGCAAAGAGAAGAAGGATAGGTTTCTCTGCGCGAAAATTTTAAAAACCAACCCTTTGCAGGGGAAAATAACGATGCGTACCGTAGGGTCCAATCCAGCCCTAATAACCGAACAAAAATTGTTATCAATCTAATTTAGCATTATATAATAAAATTTCACCAACTCCAAAAGTTTGAAATGTGAATCTGATTTAATAGCGACCGGTATTTTACTGGTACTTCAAGCCGCTATTTTCTATGAACATACGAATTGTGAACACTGGTACTTAGAACGGAACGAACATTCATTTTCTACATAAGTCGTTTACACTGATATTTTTTACTTTGTTTTCAATTTCGCTAAATAATGAAATGCTGTCATCTTGATTTAATACTGGTATTAACTGGGATTTTTAGTACTGCATTTGAAACTTAATGCTAGTTATTTGTCTTAAGTCCAATTTAATTGATTGATCGTAATTAAAAGCTTTAAGACACCAAATAGCGTGGAGCAGCAATTTATTTCTTAATTAATCGGCAAATCAATAAACCCTAAATAATTCATCCGAAGTTCAAAACGGAACGTTTTGTAACAAAGTTAAACCTAACTTTCACGTTTTTGAGAATGCAGTAAACCCCCATTAACGTTGAAATTACGTAAAATTTAGCATGACACCAATTTGGTGTGTCTCGTTTTAATTTTAAAAGCACTGTATATTGAGTAAGCGCAATAGTGGCATGCAAGAGTTTAACTAAACTCAAATTCGTACATTCTTTGCCGATTTTGAAGGTGAAGGAAAACGTTAAAATATAAATTCATCACAAATATATACAAAGTGTTGTTGTTTTAATTGTAGAGTTGATATGATTAAGGATATAAATAAGGATATGAATTACTGTTTATTTTACTTTGGCTTCATGTGACCCCTTAGAGGTCAAAGGTCGAGGTGAAATACATCATAAAAATGATTCTTACAACAGTTGTTTCTGATATTAGGGGCTACAATATTTCCATTGGAAACTTATTTGTGACCCACGCTGATCCTAAAATAACCCTTGGAAAGGCCATTTGGGGTCAAGGGGTCGCTGGGGGCTATAGAAAGGTGTTCAATACAAATGTATTACAACCCCTAACTTTGTCGGGGTCGTTTTTCCCTTTTGTGATAAATTTGCCGTAATGTCGGAGGCCAGGTAATTCCATTATGGAGAAAACAAATAGCAAAGACTTTTTGGTGGGTGATCGGGGGACTTGAACCCCTGTTCTCAGGCCAACGCTTCCATTTTTTTAAGTTTCAAATATTTCAGTAGAATACATGTTTGGAGTGGTTGGTGAATGATTACAATACACTTGACTATATACGCTCAATATATTATTTACTTAATACAAACGTATGTTATTTTCTTTTGCTTCTGAAGCCGATTAATTATATGATTTCGCTTGATAATTTTTCGTATTAAAATTTTTGCTAACTTTTTACTGCTTGAGGTTAACTTTAATTAATTCGAACTAATCTTGAAATAACAATGGATCAAAGAAACAAAATTTATTACTTACTGATTTGGAGTCCAAGGTTGGTTGTTCAATACGTAATTGCTTTTGTTCAAGTGAGATTTAAGCGTTAATTCTCAAATCAGTACAATTCTTTGCATTCTAATATGACAAAGTTACTGCTCCTAGCCTTGATAAGTGTTTCCAATTTCATTGGTAAGCTGCCCACACATATGCACTGTTTTGGAAATCAATATTTTGTTACTCCACAAAATTTCAGAGGAATATTTTGAAATTTAGGTACCAATACAGATGGTAACCTTTGGGAATCATGCAACTCAGGCTTTGAATGCAACTTTGAAGAACTTCAGTGCGAACAACAGAATGACGACTACAAATGTCTTCTTAAACCAGGACATCACGTCATAGTATGCAAATCAATGGAAGACTGTGCAACGGCAAACTCTATTTGCCAAAAACCACCTAATGGGATCGGTATTACTGGATACTGCATCGATTGCAATATAAAAACTATACACGGACACAAATTGTGCTAGATTCCAACATTCCTACTATTCTCTGTAAACATGTTGGTGTTTGAATTGTCGTATCAATAACACGAATGATTATTTTGTAGTATGATAATAGCTTTTATTTCATTCTGAAGTTATAGTGCTGTTATTCTAATATTTAATAGCAACATATTATTATACCAAGTAGCGGAATATGTAACTATATATATACAACTAGTTAGAACACTAGTCCTTAAAACTAAAGATGTGGGTTCGAATCCCAACCCGGTCACGATTGTTTAGTGGTTTCATTCCTTCCTTTTCATGGTATAAATGTAAACGTATAGAAATATGTATATGTATGTATATTTGTTTATAACGTGCTTTTCACTAGAAACTTAACACCACAAAATAAACAACGTATTTATTTTGTTCAACTATGATGGGATTTTGAGGTAAAAGTAATTACATAATCCAAGGTCAATCGTTGTTAACGCTAAGACAAGATAAATTTACAACAAATCCCGCTTCATTAAATTAGCTATTGACCACAGTAACAAAATGAGGTGTTCAGTTTCTAGTGAAAAGCACGGTATAAATATGTCATATATGTATGAATGGTGTATATGTATAACATATATATATATATATATATATTGTTATGCTCTTTGACATTTTGCCTATATGCCTGGTCAATATTTGCGTGTGCAAGTGAGTGGGGGAGGGTGGTTTCGGCCTGTAGAGTTGACTAGGAAGTTTCGAGGTCTGAAACTAATGGACTTGCTGCTGAGAGAAGAACGTGGGGTTGACCACCGAAGAGCCTCTTGCTTAGGCAGAGGCTGAGCACCACTGTACAGATACACAGCCATGTTCAGCCTCCACGAACTCAACTTTCCATGCCTCCACTCACCACTACCACACCACCACTTTTTCACTGTGCTTCTGTGCTGGTGCCGGGATTAGATCTCGGCACCTACCCAAGCTAGGACAAGGGTCCTGACCCCCAGACTACGAGACTTGGGAGTATTATATATGTATGTAGATAAATATCAGAAAACGAATTGATGCCAAAAGAAGCAGTATTACTTTTTTTTTGGCTAAATCACATTCAAATTTATAAAAATTATTTGTATCCTTCTTGTCAAAAATTTGAACGCTCGTAAGGAATCCATCTACATAAGGCATCGGCTGGCCGTAAGAGCTTGGGTTCGTTTCATGATTAACATTCAAATCGAAATAATTTTACATCATCATTAAAATTATCATTTATACTGCAACTTTGACGAAACTTTTGTAAAGAACACTAAAACCTGACTGTCGGCAAACGATTTATCTGTAATCGTACTTCGATTGTTTACCAGTTGTAAAGCGATTGAACCACCAACGGTGAAGGAAGGAGACACGAGAGGAAGGCGGGCTGCATCGCTCAGCGACAAGCTGTGGCAAAAGGAAGAACGTGGTCAAGCGGTTAAGCGAAAGACAGGTCATACCACTACATACACTTAAATTTTCCATCTTTACATTAATTCTATTGTCTTGTTTGCAACGATCTTTGCAAGTCAAGGGTCATTACAACTGAATTACAGTTTAAATAATTAACAGCATTGTAATTGCTGTTA
This sequence comes from Bilobella aurantiaca, assembly GCA_021029175.1. Taxonomy (NCBI): domain Eukaryota; kingdom Metazoa; phylum Arthropoda; class Collembola; order Poduromorpha; family Neanuridae; genus Bilobella; species Bilobella aurantiaca. The sequence goes on from VYYI01001512.1 coordinate 3,860, forward strand.
AAATGTTCAAGTTGCAACTCGAAATCTTACCCGAATTAGAAAACTTCGCAGACTTGGAAGATTTGGCCTATTTGAAAGGTTAAGCCGACTTTATTGCCCACTTTCTCATTTTTCAAGGTTACCATGAGTGAATGAATTTTATAAGGCGGCGTAGACTTGGGGTGGTGTGGATGGGTTTGCCAGCACAAATGTTGGACTTTGGACTCCATCAAACCTCATTCTACTACTATACATATTCTAAATTTGCTAAATTTAAATGATTCTTAAACACTTAAGCAGAAAAACCTATGCTATGACTTGTGGGAGTGCTGAGTCTTAATTTATTGGCGGCTAGAATAAAAGTACTGGTAGAGTTATTTTATTTAGAAAATATCAAAATTTGCTTACTAGTAGGTCAGTTTTTTTCAAACAGCACAACTGAACCCAGTATTGCAAGAGTAATATACACTCATGACTTCAAAGCTTTGTTTTTGTGTAATTTGTTGACTTAATGTTACCTGGTGCTATACACAAGGAGAAAGCGGAACAAGCTTTGAAGTATGCCTGATTCTGACTGTTTATGCATCTTGTTACTCTCGCGTTATAAAAATAAAATATATTCCATTTATATTATATTTATAGATATTATAATTTAAGACCAGCAAAACAATCCAGTCTCAAGACGCAGCTCAACTTGTTACTCTACGCTACTCATGTTACGCAAACAATACAATTTTATATGTATTTCGATAATGAAGGAATCACGTGAAAAAATGCAGATATATGGAAGAATGTATGGAGAAATATCAAGGGATTTGATTCTTCGTTCTCAGTCAGGCTATAGTGGAGATACAGCTGACTAGACCAACCCAGCCAGCTAAAAATCAATTATAAATATCGGCATGACTGTATTTACTATTAAATAAACTTGCAGAAACTAAGAGTAAATAAAAAAAACTGTTTATTTAATTCAGTTGTAGTTAAAATTTTAGAGTAAGACATAAGAGATAAAAATTATTCAGGTAAACATTTTTATTAAAATGAAATAAGTTTTGCAGAGATAATAATTATCAGATAGTTGCACCAATTAAACGTTCTATTTTTTAAACTACGGTTTGAAAAATTTCCCGCATGTTCTTTACGCAACTAACTACGCTAACTTTCAGCGCTTTTGTGATACATCTTCAGGCTTTGTCGAACGCTCTCTTGAAATTCATCTAATTTTATTTGACGTAATTTACCTCTAAATTATGATTAAATAAAGTTAAATTTTAATTGCATATGCTAAATTTATTTTTTACAAAGGTAATTGTATTAATATTTAATACGGCAGATGCCATTAGTTGAAATATTATGCCAACAAAACTATGAGTTGCATTTGCATATTGAGTGACGTATAGACCTATAATGGGGGGCGCTTGAAAATAAAAGCGGAATTTAAATATTTCTTTCTAAGGCGGAATTCGTCATTTTGCTTGCTAAGGCCTTGGACTAAATTAGTAATTGTCTTCAAACGGATAATTGAAAGTTAGCTAATTGCGTTGGTAGAAAAGCAAAATCCGACTAAACAATGGAGAACTCAACATTTTGCATGGCCACGTGTTTCAGTAGTAAAAACAAAGCGAAATTAAAAACGTGTTGTTTAAGACTATATAATACAATAGCCAAATGAGTCCATTTTATGACAAAGAAATCTTACTTTTAATTTCCGAATCCTCTTGTTTTAGGACAGGCTAGTTTAGCTAGTCTTAATTGTATTATGTTAAATAACTAATGAGCCGCCCTCATTCTTCTCATTTTATGCTTTTTTAAATGTTTTTTTTGGAAAGGAAGAACATTTTGCCAATTTCTGGTGCTATAGGTGGAGGAGATTTTTTAGACTAGAAAAGTAGTGTTGTTAACTTCATCACATAAAGTTATCCATTATTTATTGGCGTTTTAATAAAAATAATATTACACTTCCTTTCTAATTGTCATTTGTTAGAAACTAGCCAAAAAAGCCCAAGAATAGGGTCAGTGCTCCTTTGTTCTCCTACTTCCTTCTTGTGAAAAATTTAGTATTACTTTGCCGAGAATTCGATCATGTTTCAAATAATTTCCGTTTTCAAACTGAGTTGCAAACAAGGGTAAGCGATCCTTGTAAACTTGCTGTAATCGAATAGATTTTAAGGGTTTATTGATTGAAAAAATTAAGTTCAAAAGAAATTTGGTAATCGTTAAATTTGAAATGTAGTTGACAACGTCTTTTCAAACGTCTAAACGATTAATGCAATGAGAAGAGGAATCTCCTATTTTAATTTTTGAATATATTTTAGCAAAAAAAACATCAATTTTGTAGTTTAATTTGCATTGTATTTCTCAAAATAGCCTAAAACTATGTTTAGTTTACGGGTTTACATTCTGCTTATTTATTCAGTGATGATACATCGCACTGTAACTGCTTTCTAATTAATTTTGGTTTTGATTTTATTTGACCTTTGAAGATTTTGTAATTTCTGGACCTAACTTGTTTAGTTGGATTTCATAATAACTCATTAATAAATTGTTCTTTACCAAGATAAAGCTAGATCATTGTTTTCTAGACTTAGATGATGCCTAGGTACTTTCCTTATTTTAGATGCCTAGATTATTGCTTCCTAGATTATAAAATGCAACTTTTTAGACAGGGCATCACAAAACATAATGAATAGAACAAATTATATTTGCCAAAGCCTCGTGAATTAGTTGGATACCGAATTAAATATACTATAACAACTAACGACGCAAACTTGATTGTGATATTAAAACAAATGGATTTTAATCCAATCAAGCATAATGTTGTTGTTTTCAAAACTGTAATTTTAGGCATTTCGAAAGCTGATAATTTTGACATGAATGTTTTTCTAGTATTTCCCATTTTGTCTTTTAATTTAGAATGTACTTGGAGGCACGCCTTTTTGAGAAGCAATTTGTATTCTGTCATAATCAAAAATTTGGATTTGCGTAACAGCGTAATAGCCGTCTCTATGTGGTAATTTGTTTAGATCACTCTCCCCTAGCTTAATTCCAAAACTTCATTGTTTGGAGCAACTAGCTGCATTAACACTGCAACATAACGGTTTTTGTATTTCCTTAATTTGTATGAATTGAGAATTTCTAATTGACTTTTTTTTTATTCCCTTAGACATTCGCCTAATGAAAACCCCAAGGTTCCTTGGCAACGAAGGATTAATTTATCGTACCTATAATTCAAATCTTTGTTGCCAAGCAACCTTGAGAAAACCCTATCGTTGGCAATTAATTTTGCTTTGTTTTTGCATATTGTCATGACATCGACGTCAGCGAGGTTAAAGGTCGCCGCTCTCTTGTCGTTAATTTACGGTTGCAGGCATTTGCTTTACTTTGAAGATATCTTAGGTTCTTATAAAAATTAGCAAAACAAAAGAGTGTAAAATGCAATTTAATTTGAATTTAATTCTTTTATGGTTGGCGGTTTCGGTCTATTGACTTAGCGTTTGTTCTCTCCACTACCCAGCGTGAGAACGTGGGTTCAAATCCCCCGATCAGCCACAAAAAAGCCTTTGCTATTGGTTTTCCCCTGAAAAGAATTGCTTTGCCTCTGACCCCTTGTATGCTAGTATCTCCGTGATAAGGCATACTCAGACAGATGATATGGAAATTTCCCGATAGGTTTCCCAACAGTCTTCGTCGGAATTGAGAAGACTGCCCTCATTTCCAGTCCATATTCCTATCACATTCTACCTACTCTTTTCAAGAGTTCTAATTGAATCATGATTGTAAATCATCAATAATCAATTGCAATAAAAATTAGCGTAGTATCGTGGAGAGATGAATTAACTAATTAAATAATTATTTCGTAATCCGGGAGGTTAGGACCCTTGTCCTAACTTGGTTAGGTGACGAGATCTAATCCCGGCACCATCACAACAGCACAGTCAAAAAAGTGGTGGCGTAGTACTGGTGAGTGGAGGGCTGAAAAGTTGCGGTCGCGGGTCGGTATGCTTAAGGTGGTGCTCAGTTTCTGCCTAAGCAAGGGACTCCTCGGTGGTCAACCTCAAATGCATTGCCCAGCAGAAACTTCATTAGCTTCAGACTACCCTCCCCCACTTACTTGTACACGCAAACATTGACCAGGCCTATATGCAAATGTCAAAAAACATACAAAAAATATAATTAATAAATTCACATAACCAGCAATAGACAAGAATTTACTGATAAAAAAATTATCCAAGAAAATTAGATTTAGCAATATAAAACGAAAAATTAAATGTTGATTCAAAATTTTTGTTGAACATAAGCGCATTAAATGTAAACTTGCTTGCTTACAAAAAGTAATAAGCCAGTTGCATTTTTAATTGATTTAGTTTTTAGGATGAAAGTAAAAACTTCATTGTGTTTTTCAGCAAATTACGAAAATTTGTTTTTAAAAACATTATTTGTTAATTAGTGAATGAAATTTGTATTCATTATTTTTTTCACTAAAATGTTAAATACAATATAACTATAAGCAACTTAGAAATGATAGTAAAATACGATTACAAAAACTTAAGATTTCTGTGGCTTATGGTTTTGCTTAATTTTTCCTTTAAATTTTTAGCCGAAAAGTTTCTGGGAAATACGCTTAATAAGACTACGCAGAATATGCGCAAATCAAAATTTTACCATTATACGTATAAATGCTTGAAACCATGTTTTACAAATTAAAAAAAAATTAAAATCCGATTAAATGCTTTTTTTAAATTTGTTACCAAAGTGAATATGCTGCATGCACTTCCTTTATACTCATAAAATTTGTCTAGTTTCCAGAAACAATGTAATAAATAAGCATGTGTTAATAGCGCAACATGAAACCAAGTATACATATGCGCTCCAATTTGCTTCTGAGAGTTTCTATTTAGGAATGAAGTGGGAAACTTAAGGGAAGTTAGTAATTTGTTTTGAAAATTTACTCATTTGCCTCAGAACTTGATTTATTTACCCATGAAATACACAACTTGGACACAATTCCACCAAATTATAAGAATACATTTTTTTTTTAAATAGTGATTTCCTTGAGAAATTTTGAGCTCCATGGACACCACATGCAACCTGGTAGGAACGCACCACACGCTTCGTCCAAATGGTCCTCGAGGTACTTTATCGTTGAATCACACACTTCAATTGCAGAATCAAAAAATGAAATTCTTGTTTCATCTGAAAAACAAAAAAATAATCATCAATGAGGCGAAACAAAATCAGTAATGTAAATGACAACAGAATCATTAAGTATACAAAAATAAATTTCAGATACTGATATAAATTTTAATAAAACTTTGCAACATAATTAATTGGGAGGGTTAATATGAATATTCTTGTTTAAAGGAATGAATTTTATAGTATAGAAATCTATAAAATATAAGAACGTAATTAAAATGCAATGTTTAAGCCTGCCTAAGCTAATTATAACTAATTGTAATGATTACCAAGGGAAAAGCTCCATTTCTTGTTGTAATCCTTTTGTTGTTTTAAGATTCTCCCCATGATATGTGGTTCTTCTGAAATTTCCCCTGAAATTAAGCCCCGAGCATGCTCAATTTTTGCAGGATCCGTTAGTTGAATTACAAATTCTGAATTTTGTTGATCCGTGATTACAAAATATTCCGCTCGGATGGCGACGAAGAACAGTTGAAAAATAACCAGTAACAAAATTCCGGGCTTCATATCTGCTGAAATTATATTTTTCAGTGTATCAAATATATAAAGTATTTGAGCGTTTGCGCGTTCTTTAGCTATTGGATAAAAGAATGATTCAAGACTTTAAAATGGAATGTAAGGAAAGAACTGATTTGGAGCATTTTATATAGGATTTCTTTGACCCAAAAAGAAAGCCTTAACAAAGGGCCAAGGGCAAGTTCACGTTTTCAAAGCAACCTTGACTTTGAAGCTCTTTGTGTTTCAAAAAGAACAAAAGAAGCGTTTTTGTGATTACTTCTGAAAGGTTTCTTTTTGGAAGGACTATTTTAGATTATTTAAACTCCAGGAATTTGTACGTAAGTACCTACAAGCATAGTTTGTTGCACCCATTAAAAGTCAACACACTAGTTTGCCATTATAATGTATGTGATTAAAGCAATTTTTATCTAATAAATAAAAGTGGTAGTCAGGATCGACAAGTAAAATGTGGGATTAAATTATTTATCAACAAAACTTCTTGGTGGCAATTAATATTATCATAATAAAACAAAGGAATTCTGGTTGATTTGCTATTTGACTATAAATAAATGCGCATTAGCAAAACCGAAGAACACTGAATTCATAAAATTATAAAAAAAAATGTTATTTAACCTATTTAAACTTAGTTATTTAGTTTTTATTCCTACCCCTACCCCCTTGTGTTTTAAATATTCTAATTGAGTGCATATACAAAGTTGGTTGCAAAAAAGAATACACTTGAATGTAAACCCGCAGCTGAATTTATTACTCAAAAACATATTGTAATACAAATGCAAAATATTTCCGTACTTCATTCTCTGCAAGAGAGGATCAAAGGACAAACTTTCCATGCATGAACATGATTAAAAAATTTAAGAAGATTTCTAAAAGCAGTTTGTCATTTCTTGATAAGTTATATTTCTAAATTTAGTCAACTCTTTGAGGCATTCTGACATTGATTATAAAACGTGTTTCTATTTTATTTTAATAGTACTTGTGTAGACTTATTCAATGTTCAGCTATTAATGTAATTAGTAAATTGTAGTTATATTCTCGTATGTTGATCTGGGCGTTGATACGATCTTGATTTTGTGGAAGCGGAAACATTGCAATCTTCCATCAGATACAATGCTATAAAAATATGTCAGACCAATCTAAGTTGCCTAGATTATTAAATTCAATTCTTAAAAATTAAAAATTTAAAAATTAAAGAAAATTTTAAATTGCAAGTAAAGTTTGCTAACAAAATAAATTCTGCAAGATCCCAAATAGAACACTGTATTCCAATGAGATATGCTGCCCTTTCTTAATTTACCTTCTTCTTTTTAAATGCGTTTTAATTCTACATATGTATCAAAAATTGGTAATATACATATTTGCTGATTAAATTTGGGAAAAACAGAAACTACAATGCTAAAACTGTACTGCCAATGTTGTGTAAGTCATTATTTATTGTAATAATAAAAAATAATTGGATACGTCACTGATTGAAATTTTTTGCATCACAATTTCTGCTCATGAACTGCCAAATAGGCTCTATTAGTGTATTTTATTAACACAAATAACTAACTAACTTTATTTTGTTGATCAAATTAAACTGAATTTATGACAGATTCAATGATGAAATCATATGTGTTGATTTGAATAGTTTCTAATTCCGCACTGGACCCGACAAGCATTTCTACCAACTTTAAAGTTGAGTTAGCGTTGCGCATCTTTCTTTATTCAGAAGGAGTTTGTTGTTTTGCTAATAAGCCAGAATTTAGACTTAAACGTAACATCCGCTTCCTTCTCTATTATACCACGTGATGTTGTTTGGAACACTCCATCGTAGTCCAATTCGAGTACTTGATCGTCGCGTGACCCACGTTTCTTCCGAATTGTCTCGGCTTCTACGTCAAGTTCTGTTGCCAAGGGTGCTGTAAATGCTGGAGCTCCATCTACTTTCCCCGTAATGTTACCCGTCGTTTCTAACAACAATCTGTTTCCGCCTTCTGCATTTAAGGACTTGTCACGTGGGCCCAAACCATCTGAGACTATTGCAATTTCAAATTGTGCCTCCCCATTTACATTGTAAATAATGGTGTATCTAGGTGCATCGATGTTAAACTGTCCAGCTATTTTCAGCGAAGGAATATTGTCACTCTTCCTTTTGGTGCGTGTAGCAATTAATTCAATAACATCATTGTCGTCGTCAGTGTGTGAGAATGACTCTTGTTGAACGCCATAATTCATAGCCAAGTTCAATACATCCTCAGAACTTCTACCGCTTGCCGATATTGACCCCGTAAATCCCAACTGTGCCTCTCTGCCCACATTGTCTGTTTTTCTGAAAATATGTAAATAAGCAACGTCACGTTCTACACTATCATCATAGCTATTACCTTGGGCCAAATCTATTGTATAAATGCGGCAAAACATAGAAAATCCTTTTGGAATACCCAAGTTGTTGAAATGTAATGATCTGCAACAACTTTGTAAACTTTTAATAATGATGGAGTAAATTAAAATTAAAGGTAAACTGAATTACCTACCTATGTTGCGAAAGTTGACGTAAGTCCATGTTAAGCCTCAAACGCAAAACTTGTGACTCAGGCAAAAGCTTGCCCAACGCAAATTGACCATAAAAGGCAAGTTGCATCTGTGGTGAGTCTTCTCTCTTGACTCTGTTTGAGTCGAAATTTTCCTGATTATTGCTAAATGCTTCAACAAACTGAAGCGTCGTGTTGACTCCAACGACAATTGTTTCACGACTTGTTTTCACGGTGAGTGAACCTGCAAATTCAATGGATGATTCGTGGTTGGAGGCCCTTCTGTACCTCTCTTCTGCAGGGCCCCTTAAATCGGCTTTGACAGAAAACGAACTAACGGAAGCATAATTTCCGCTATGCTCTGTGAGTTTTCCTTCTAACTCATAAGTAACCCAATTCCGGGAAGCTCTAGATGTTGAAAAGTGCGTAACAAGGCAAATAACAAAAAAGTATGTAGTAGAAGCCATTACGCCCAACCACAAGCGACTTGTGCTGGAATTTGATGAATCTCAGGCTTAAATAATTAGCATAAATTGAAAAGAAATTGAAACATTTTGTTTAGTTCGGGTGTCTTTAATTGAGCCAAATGCCCGTTTCCTGTTTAGCAGTCAATTTATTGAAATGGGGGTTGTTCTTTTTATTTGAAGTTCAATAGCATTACGTCAAATTAACTGTTTATAAAGACGCAGAACCAATTACAAGTAAAATTATTTTGGCAAGTAGGTTTGTTGAATTTTTTCTCAAATTAAAAAAATTGAGAAAAACAATATTTTTAAATGATTACCGAATATTATGCACGTTGCAAAAGCGGATATTTTTTCTAAATTTTTGCATAGGAAGCGTGTGTGCAACTTCACAGAATAAGCTTATAAATACTGAAATTATTGTCACGATCTGAATCATGTGGTTTTTGAAAAATCATCAACAATCATTTGACAAATCATGTAGAAAAACTGCTGGCTCTAAAACAAGGACGTATTTTTTTGTTCGATGTGGAGTTTAAGTGGCACTTTTAAAATCAGTGTAACTTTAACAAGTGAAAGCCTTTTTAGGAAACTCGACGGAAATTAGACAGTGGTACAGTGTGCATTGTGATTGCACACTATACCACAGAAATTTGTTGTTGTAAAATCAGTCAAACATCGGTGTTTGGTTTCACACACGGATAATTTGAGATTGTGAAAAAAAACTAAACGAAGACAAATAGCCCAAACTGGGTTATTTGGGTTACTGACTTCTCTTTTTATTTGATTTAATTTCCTTAAAAATGGTAGTATATCGGTTTGTTAAAAGTCATTCCGAAAGTTGAAATTTTATAATGTAAACTTACAATGAAGTAGAAAATAACCTAGAAGCTACATCGCATATTTGCATTTTTAGCAACTTGTATTCTATATTTAGATTATAATAACAAAAAGTTTAATACATAAAGGACTACAAGTTTTTACGTAATTTCCGCTCATTACTGTATATTGGTATGGAACGCTTGCATATTGTGTTTTAAAATAAAGTAATTAGTCAGCTAAGCTGCATTATCATGTATTCATGAAATTTACTGAAATTTATTACAGATTCAAAGTTATTTGAAGTTGTACCATGGTTTGAACATAATAATTTCCAATTCGAGAGAGTAATTTCAAATGGCTGATTTTAATGTTTGGTTAATATCTGCGTTTACTTTTTTTTGATTTTAATATGTTTTCTGAATTTATTCTTTTGATCAAATTAATTTGAATTTATTACACAGTCGCTGGTTTTTAGTCGTTAGTTTGAACCTAAATTAGTTCCCAATTTCAGGACCAAATACTTCTTATTCAGAAGGGATTTTTGTTTTGCTTATTAACCAGAATTTGGACCTTAGCGAAATAGCCGCTTCTTGAGCTATTTCACCCTCTGATGTTGTTTTAAACCTTCCATCGTAGTCCAATTCCAATACTTGATCGTCACGTGAGCTTCGTTTCTCCCGAATTCTCTCGGCCTCCATATCAAATTCTGTTGCCAAGGGTGCTGTAAATACTGATACTCCATCAATCTTCCCCGTGACATTACCTGCCGTTTCAAACAACAATTTGTTTCCGCCTTCTGCATTTAAGGACTTGTCACGTGGGCTCAAACCATCTGAGACCGTTGCAACTTCAAATTGTGCTTCTCCATTCACACCAAAGACAACGCTGTACCTACGTTCCTCGACATAGACCTGTCCAGCTATTTTCAGTGACGGAATATTGTCACTTTCCCTTTTGTAGCGATCTGGTCTTTGTCCCTGACCATCATAATCATAGTCAGAATTTGTATACGACTCATGTTTTATGCCAAGATTTAGAGCCAGGTTTAGAACATCTTCAGAACTTCTACCGCTCGCAGATATTGAGCCCTTAAATCCCAACTGGGTCTTTTCTTCCTCATTGTCGTCTTCTTTTCTGAAAAAAGTAAAAAAAAATACATTTTGGAGTCATCAAATAATAAATATAGTTTAGGAAATAATAATTGCAATAAAATACCATAATACTACCTAAAATTCTAACCGTTCATATAACAACGGTTAATTTTTAACAATCCAAAAACGACCAAAAATATTTTCCTAGGTCTCAATTTTCTTCTTTTAGGAATTGCATACACAATACAAACAATATTTGTTAAGAAATATGACTTGCAACAAAATGGTTATTTTGTAGAGTAATGTACGACTACCATATTACTTACATCTGTTTCGAAAGTTGACGCAAATCCATGTTAAGCCTCAGTCGCAGAACTTGCGACTGCGGCAGAAGTTCGCCCAAAGCAAATTGACCATACAGAGCAAACTGTACCTTTGGAAAGTCTTCTCTCTTGACTCTGTTTGACTCGAAATTTGCAGGGACATTTCTTACTGCTCCAAACTGAAGCGTTGTGTTAAGGCCAATGACAACGGTTTCTCGACTTGTTTTTACGGTAAGTGACCCAGCAAATTCAATGGAGGGATTCTGGGGATACGCCCTTTTCAACCTCTTCCCTGAAGGGCTACTTATGTCGGCCTTGGCGGACAATGAACTAACGGCAATATGAGGTCCACTACGCTGAGTCAGTTTTCCTTCTAGTTCATAACTAATCCAGTTTTGTGAACTTTCTGCTGTTGAAAAGCAAGCAATAATGCAAATTACGTAGAAGTATGTAGTAGAACCCATGTCGCCCAACAACAAGCTACGAGTGCCATGCGTTTCAGACTTAAATAATAGAATTTAATTGGAGAAATTTAAAATTAATATATATTGATTGGTTTCTGAGTCTTCAATTGAGATGATTGCTCCTTTCCTATTTAGCAGTCAATTGGATTTTGTATTTTTGGGATATTCTTGATTGAAATGGTGGGTAAGTCCTTTTGTGAAACTCAACAAACTTCATTTAAGTGTTAGTGAAAATGCGGAGTCAGTTATAAATGTATTCTTTAATTTGGCAGGTAGATTTTGGTGGAAAGATATGTTTTGGGAACTTAAGCAAACAATCAGTGTAGGGTACCGCATTTGACTTAAATTCGACTTAATTTGTAAAAAACGTAAATTTGAAAAAAAAAAACACTATAGCAAACGAATAGCTACACATATATATATGTTGCAATAGTGGATGTTATTTCAAAATTTCTTAATGTAATGTTCACTATTGCAAATTTTCACATTTTTGGACCAAATTTTGCAAGATTATATAAAAGAATAGTCCAAGAGATTAAATATTTATTGCATATCACAAGTTTAACCTGACCAAAACTTTTGAAACACAGGTTGGCGTTAGGTTTTGAGTAATATTTCATTGCTTGACAAAAATTTGGTTTGGTTTCAGCTTGCAAAAGGTTTAAAATAAAGGAAGCTCAAAGGATTCAATTTACATTAAGATAGGTATTCTAACAAATAGTTTCCGTAGCTACAAACAAGTATCGTAACAATAACCTACTAAAATTAACTTTTGAACAATTTTTAAAATTTTAAGTTTTTTTTTAAATTTTGCATCGCATCCTCATTTGCTCTTGCCCCGTCGATACGCTACTGATGGCCTGTGGCAGTATTTGCAAGTGTCCCTCAGCATATTCTAGACTTATGAACAAACTTTCAAACTTAAATAGTTGCAGTTGGCGCCATTTCCTTGGCTGTTTGCAACATCTTTCTTTTTTAGATATCTAACTACAACTCCCGGACGCACTAAACTCCAATTGGCTAAAACGAAGTACGCCTATAACTATTAAGGCGTCTAACATGGCGAATATTATTTAGTTTGAAAAGACAAATTAGTCATTTTTCAAAAATATATTTATTTTTGACCAACACCAATATACTAGTTGGTGTTGGTTCAAACAGAAACATGGTATATATTACTACTTTTATCCTTTACTCTGCTATTGTTCATCAAATTGAATTCATTCATTCATATTCATAATTGTATTTGATTTTCGATTTTGAATAATTTCTAGAAAACGAATCAGTTTACTACTCCACTCATTAAATTTGACTGAATGTATTAGCATTATTAGGAGTAAGTAAAACTGTTTACCGAAATCTATTACAGAATTTTAGGACATTGGCGTTTGCTAAACTACAGAATAACAAACTTAAATTTTGAAAAACTGTTGAATGAAGTTGTTTTTGTCGATATTTAATTATTTCGAAGGAATTCGTGTTTTGCTAATAAGCCAATATTTGGACTTGAAAGTTACACCCGTTTCATATGCGCTGCTTCTGTACGATGTCTTGAAAACCCCGTCATAGTCCAATTCCAACACTTGATCATCGCGTGAGTCTCGTTTCTCCCGAACTTCCTCATCACCCTCCATGTCAACGGCCGTTGCCAATTGCTTCGTGAATGCTGTCATATCGTCGATTTTTCCAGTGATGTTACCTGCCGTTTCAAACAAAATCCTGTCTCTTTTTTCAGATTGTAGAAACTTGTCGCGCGGACTTAATCCTTCTGTCGCATCTGCAACATCAAATGTGGCTTCTGCGTTCACATCATAGATCGTAATATATCTAATGTCATCCACAGTGAATTGCCCAACTACTTTCAGCGTAGGGACTTGGTCACTTTCTCTCTTGTAGCGTGGACCTTGGTCATCATAATCATAGTCAGAGTTTGTAAAGGATTCCTGCTTGACTCCCACGTTTAGTGCAAAATTTAATGCATCCTCAGAATTTTTACCGCTTGCCGAAATTGTCCCTTTAAATCCTATCTGGCCTGCTCTCTCTTCAACAGCATCGACGGCTTTTCTGTAAACAAAATTGCAATTAGGTTATTGCTAGACTAATTTAATCCAAGTGATGATGAATTTTATTTGATATAAGGCACGCCCAGATCAGCATGCATTTAATCCAAGTGAATAAATTAGTTAAAATATTAAGTAATATCTTTCACAAAAGTATTGTCAATGTAAGCTTTAATGCCAAGTTGATCAAATAACAAATAGCAAGAACCAAACATGTAAAAAAATTATTCTGAGGCTTATCTATTGACTAACAAAAATTACCCCACTGGCGAAACAAGCCTTAGCAACAACAATCAAATGTTGTAGTTCATGTACATTTCCCAGATACATAGCTTAGCCATACGCTTACAGTTCATTCTTGAGATGACAAGTAAATATCATTTTGTGCGAGAAGAGGCTTGTTTGGCTAGTAATTTAGAAACTAAGTAAACTTACCGTTGATGTGATGCCTGCCGGATATCTAAGTCAAGCTTCACGCGCAGTACTTGTGGTTGTGGCAACAGATCGCCCAAACCAAATTGTCCATAAAGGACATACTTCAGCTTCGGAGTGGTGTCTCTCTTGACTCTGTTTGACTCACCATTTTCTTCAGGAAAGATAGTTACAAACTGAAACGTCGTGTTGACACCAATAACCTGGACGTCTCGAGCAGTTTTCACGGTTAGTGACCCAGTAAAGTCAAGAGACGACTTGTAGTCCAAGGCCCTTTTGACCCTGTCTGCTGAAGGGCTCCTAAAATCGGCCTTAGTTGACAGGGAGTTTACGACAACATATGATCCATGGCGCTCAGTAAATTTACCCTCAAGCTCAAAAGTTACCCCATCACTTGAAGCTTGAGATTTTGAAACAAATAAAATACAGAATATAACAGCTATTTGCATGTATTTGGAGGCCATTTTATTTTAGTATCACGCAAATTTCGATCGTGTCCACTCAAGCATTTCTTTAAATAAGTGCATTAAATTGGAAATAATTAACTTGGAACGACAAATTTTGGTTCATTTTGTTGCATTTAAGTGAGCTAAATTGCCGTTTCCTCTTTATCACTCTTTTGTACTTGTGGTATTCTAGGAATTAGGAGTTTTGTTAAGTTTTAACATCGAAGTTTTGTTGGGATGAAATAAATTTGTTTGTTAGCAGTACAGAAAATGTAACATTCTTTCAACTGTTACTTAGATTGAAAAAGTAAATTCATTTGATGGTAGTCCAGCATCACACATGAAAATATTTGGTATTTGCAGTGCATCTTATACTTTTCAAAAAAATATAAGATGCACTTATACACTACTCGTAAATGCTTTTAGACTCAGCGGACAAAGTCTTTTTAAAAATTAGCTTATGTAACAATCTAACAGCCAACGGCCTCTAGTTCTAGCAGTTAAGTAACTAACTAATAAATAGGTGGGAAAGTGGTTGGTGAGTGGAAGCTTGGAAAGTCGCGGTCGTATAGGATTAGCCTTGGTTTGCATGCTCGCAGTGGTGTCCAGCCTCTGCACATTGCAGAGGATACTCGGCATCCAATGCCACGTTCACTGCACAGCAGAACCTCCTTTATATCATTTCTCAGAACTTTCCAAATCACAAACTGATACCATCCATTGTAACTTATTATAATATATTATAATAAGTTCAAGGGTTCACCAAAATGACTTTTCAAGGTCAAACTCTAGTTTTGCTAGAAACAAAAAGTTATGATGTTTTCGATGACCCCCGTGACCTCCAAAATGACCCCTTGACCTCAAAATGACCTTTCAAGGTCAAACTCTAGTTTTGCATGAAACGAAAAGTTATAATGGTCCCGATGATGGTAGAGCCTCCCTTCACCCAGAAATGACCCCTTG
>VYYI01001513.1:0-19116 GCA_021029175.1 Bilobella aurantiaca
TCATAAGAGATAGGGTTTTCAATAGGTCAGAGAAATTTTTGCCAAGCGCAAACTGGTCATACCGAAACTTAAACCTATCCCTAACCCGAGATAGGTTTAGGTGATAAGTTTTGAGCTAGGTAAATCTGCGCAATCTCTCTATTAAATGACACTTAAATTAGCTCATTAGCATATTGACCTATATTCCTAATTATACTCCCTCTAGGTCATCTTATCTGCCCTCAGAGATACTTTGGGGTCATCGCTTCGAAGCGATGGTGGCCTTTAGAAAGGAAATTGGCGAGTACGCTGTGGATCATACCCTCTTCAACTCCACTTACGAAGTGGACACGCCTCTATGCAGTGCCAAAGATTTGGATGAATTGGCTCGTCTACAAGATGACATGAGAAAACAAGGTCAGGAACGAGACACTGGGTCATAAAAACACGACTTTTATATGTACTAATAAACTATTGGATTTCTTTAGGGAGCAACAAACTATTGACACCCTTTCGTGTTCCATCGATTGCACAATACAGTCTTCCATAAAAAAAAAGAACGCTAATAGACTAAGCTATTTTTTAAGTTACGCAAGATGCAAGACAAGTGAAAAACGACAAACTTTACTTTAGTTAATTTATAAGCGGATGTACCAAAACGTGAATGAAATATAAGTGTCAGATTTTTAGTCAAACCAACGCAGGACGCATCGTTTTCGATGTCAATGGAAATCAAATCTCTGGTGACAATGGTAATTTACCAAATTAGATTCAACCTGTACTGTACCCGGTTACTAAATTTCCATTACGGACCAATTTAACCAACAGTGCCTACGCAGAGAAAATATCAATAGTTTTGTATTTAGATTTAGATATATAAAAATTTTTAGATCTCTTAATTTACTATGTCTGACTCAAGTAATTTAGAAGAAACGATTTTTTCTTGGCGAAAGAAAAGATTTTTTTTAAGTAAAAATTTTCTGGTTGATTTGAAGTGACATTTGATAAGATTAAAATTAGCATTAATTTTGAACAATTTTCACAATTCTGTGAAACCTCCTTCGCTTCAGCTTACAACTGTAATCGCTTAGCTTTTGAGTCTGATTTAATTAACTACTTAATTTCTAGCCCCACAACCATTGAAATAGTGACAATAAAAATTTACTCATTCATGCAAAATCTTCGGAGCAGAAGAAATATTATAATTTTCGCTACTTTGCAATATTGATATAAGTAAATTCAGATGCAGTTGCAGAAGTTAATCTTTTGAGTACCTTTAGTAGCCATTAAAAATAGTTTTAAAATAATATTTACAAAATACTTACAAAGTCGACAAAATTACAATTGAGTCACCTTTTTAATTTGTTAAAATAAACGGTGGCTAATTTTTTTTAAATATAACTTGTTCAAAAAATGTTTGAAGAACAGGATTTCAAAAATTAACATCCAATCGCTCTGAATCAACTCGGGAGCGTCGATTTATAAAATAAAATCAATGCAGCTAATAATTATAATAGTATTAAAATATAGTATAATTTTATTATTTTAATGGTTTTATTATGCTCATCCCCTAGCATAAATTATAAATATTTCTATTGAAGATATCCATCCGATAGTATTTATCAAGGCTAAAGGCTGCATGTAAAGTGCAAGAAATAACAAATGCCCTCGATTTTCTTTTATTTCTGATGCCCATCTCCGGTATGAGAACTTTTAGTGCGACCGAAAGAAGCGGTTGCTATTGCGAATACCAAATGCGATCTTAAAAACAAAGATTTGATTTTTGTTGAGAGATTTCAAAACTTTTTTTTTATTGAACAGGACGATTAAATTAATCGGTTCTCTTTCATTAATTAAAAATTAAATTAGTCCGTATTCAATCTAAGTAAATCGTAGACTTTAACCATATCTCTTGATCAAGATTTCAATGTAAACATCAATTAAATCAACGTCTGGTAAGTGGTAAGCAATAGCCAAGGTTTATCATTTACTAAACAGGTGGTTTCCTGAATAATTGATTGATTGATTAATTGAATTAAATATGAGATATAAGAAAAAAGAGAAATAGGTACTTGTCGTTAGTTGCAACTAAAAGTCAAATCGCAAATCTGTAACTTGTTTTCATTTATTTGTATCTGCTGCACAAAAGCACTTTTAATTGCTTCGGATTGGACTTCAAATTGACACTTGACGTTAATTTAATGGAAATATTGTTGCTTTCAGTTTTTATATGAATATTATTGAAAATCATGGTTGGCAAAAATGGCAAGGATACAAGTCCGCCTGCACCTTGGGGATGGGTCGAGCAAGTGGCTTCAATTTCTGATATTACTAACACTGAAATGATGAGAGCATATCGAATTACTGGTTACCGTGAATGCCCTTACGACGGAAGGTAAGTGTAACTGTAAAAGGAATTTGACAATTATGCGATGAGCTTGAGCGAAAGTTTGGATTTTTTAAAACTACTTTTTTTTACTATTATTTCATATTACTTTTTATGTACCATTTTTATCGTTTTAGAAAGCGTCCATGTAAGTGTAAGAAGAATCCCCATTGCCTTTGGGGCCTTGGAGACTATACATGGAGAGGCGAAGACCTGGTTGCACAGGAACAAAGTCAAACTCGGGAAGAAGGTCAGATAGCTGGTCTTCAAAATCAAGGACAAACTTGTTATGTGAACTCCTTGCTGCAGCTATGGTATCACAACCCAATTTTGCGGTAATGAACTGTTATCGATCTACGGTTAAACCTAAGTTAAGTACCTCTTGCCGCTGGTGTAATTTTTTTTAACTTGAACCATTTGCTTTTAGGCCAGCAATTTTGAGCTGGGTACCTCCTCCAGACATGATAAGTGACCCTGAGACATATACTCCAGTCTGTGCCATGAGCCATCTCCAGTTAATGTTTGCACGAATGAAGGCGTCTAAACAAAGGTTATGTACACTTCCATTTCCAATTTAGAATCAGGAACTTGTAACTAACGGATGTTTTTTTATTAATTCTAATCACAGAACTATTGATACCATATCATTTGTAAGTGCTCTGGGGCTGGATCCTGGCTTGCAACAGGACGCCGAAGAATTCGCGAAGCTACTTCTTAGCTGCCTCACCCGACTCTTGGAAAACACATCAGCTCAAAATCTGACAATTAGTTATGTATTCAAGACGTGTTTTACGGGGACATCGCGGTTTGAAATGACTTGTGAAACCTGTCACAATGTTACCACCGGGCGGATTGAAGAATTTAGTGAGCTCCAACTTTCAGTTCTACCTACATTGGAACAAGCTTTTGCGCACTACTTTTCTGAAGAACGCCTTGAGAACGATAACCAGTATTTTTGTCACTATTGCAATGGGAAACACAATGCAATCAGACAAGTTAAATTACTCAAGCTCCCGCAAGTCTTGAACATTCAGTTGATGCGGTTTGTTTTTGATCCGTGAGTAATCATTCAATTTGAATTAAATCATAAACTTATCCGCTTCTGGTTTTTTGAAGTGCCACGTGCGAGAAGAAGAAAGTGCTTAAGGTCATAAAATTTCCAGAAGTCATGGATATGACTGGTTATCTTCATTCTACCCAGCGTGAAAGCAATGCTGGAGAGAATAAGTACATATATGTCCTAAACGCTGTTCTTATTCATCACGGAACTCGAGCCTCATCCGGCCATTATACCTGTAATTGTTTTAAATTTATGTAGATAGGTACATTCTACAACGTTATTCTATATTTTAAGACAAAGAACCTCTATTAACTTAACAAGTAGAATTATAAGTTTATAATAATTTTAATTAATTAGTTTTGATATAAATTTCAATTTACCAGATTATATTTTTATTGATTTTACTAATTTTTGTCGTATTATTTTGGGAGATATGATATATTTAATATAGAGTTGGGAATATAGTTTTTACTTAATTTTAAACCATATTATTGTTCACATTTTTTTTACTTTTGTTTTTCTTAATAGCACACATCAAGGATCCCACTTCAGGTTGTTGGATAGAATGCAATGATGACAAAGTTGAAACGCTTAACAAGAAAAACCAGTCCAAGAAACTAATCATTAAAGCCGAAGGTTCGATAATTTTAGTACTTTGAGAGGATTACCTAATTCAAATTATCCAATACCGTTTTTAACAAATAGAGAATGGTGATGCCGCTGAGAGTCAGTCCAGTTCAGACAACAACGGGAGCTCAACCTCATCATCGAAGGGTGCCTACATGCTTGTTTATACGCGCCAAGAGTACTTTTCTAGAGAGGTACCTGAACCGGAGCTACCAAAGCACCTGGCCGAAGTAATTAGGCGCGAGGACGCATTTGTAGAGAGTCAGCAGCACGACGCTAAGATGGCAAAAGAGGCGGAATGTCGAAAACGCTCTGAGCGTGGAGATGAAATTCAGTTGCTCTTTGGAAATAAGTATCCTCCACCTGATGCTGAAGAAGAGAACAAGAAGCCGTTGGATTTAAATTTGGAAATACAATTTATTACCAGCAAGCAACCTGCCCCACGACCTCCGCCAGTTGGAAATGTTAATTCCATTGACTTCATTTCTGTGGCTTGGCTAGAGCTATGGATGAAGTATAGTCCTGTTTGGGACGTCCTTCCAATTGAAAACGAAGATATACTGTGTCCGCATGGGAAGTTAAGACCACCCAGGAAGAGTGAGCAAAGCGCCCTCTACAAAATCATTCCTTTAGAAGTTGTAAGGCTCCAAACAAAATTTTGCGAAAACAATTTCACAATGACAATGTATTACAGGCAAACGTGTTATATGAACGTCATGGAGGAAAACGGTTATCCGGCGAAGATGCACTGTGCAAGGAGTGTGTCGATGCTCATTTTACTTTCATAACTGATCTAAATAAGTTAGAAGAAGATGCAAAGAAAGTTAGTGAAGCCGTCAAATCCTGTGATCTGGAATATGAGAGAAATGGAAAGCAGCTAACGAATGACTTTCATTCCAACAAATTCCTGATCGGAAGGGAGTCTTTCAAAGAATGGAAGAAACATGCAAAGAACATGATTGAACAAAAGGAGAAAAATGAAATGGGGGGTCAAAACAGCCAAACCGAATTTAAATTGAATCAAGAACTTCTTTGTATCCACGGTAAGTGTTGCGCGAATGGAAACGATTTTTTTTGCTGTCAAATGCCGTTTTTGTAGGAGGATTTTTCCCCCTAGAACACATTTTTTGACCAGATTATTTTTCATTTGATATTAATCTAGAGAACCTGAATCTCAATAAGGCTTTGAGAAGACGCATAAACGACACTGGCTACTTTGTACTCACGCCATATTTCGAAGATGGAATTTGGTACGGTTCTGGAGAGGAGGAGTGTCCTATTTGCTTGGTAGGTATTTAATGACGAATTTTCGCTACAATTAAGTTATTTATTTTCGACAAAAGGCTAACTCGACTCTTAATGTATATAGCAACGCGAAGCGAATAACGAGAGTGTCATTCAGCAGTTCAAACAATATGCAAACGATGAGAAGGGTAAACTCAATGAATTATTTAGGGGAATTCATCGACCTACTAGCACAACCCTAGGAACCTTTAGCCTTGTTCCTGTCACTTTTCTAAATACATGGAAAGAATTTTTAAGGTTAGTTCGCATATTAAAAGATGGGCGGCTTATTTACACTTTAATTGATTTAAATTGTGACTTTATAGAAATCCTACTTTAGAGCCACCTCCACATATTCCCACCAACGAACTCCTCTGTGATGCGACTACCTGTACATGTGACTTCCCTAGGTTCAAGTTTCCTTTCCAATCACTCCAGAGCGGTATGCCAGTGGAGGAGAAGGATCTTTTGTAAGATACTTCCGTTGACAACGACTCAGTGATATTTGTTTTATACTGATTTTTTTTTGTAGCGAACAACTGGCAATGATCAAACCGTCAGAGATGCGGGTTTTATTGGAGAGGCGTTCAATTGATGATGATATTCGAGTCACCATTGACCTGGATCCACACAATAGCTCCCAAAGAATTTACAGTCACAGCAAACGTAACAACTTAATGACTTACAACCAAGGTTTAATTATTTAGGTAAATAGTAATTTGACCTTCGACATTTCAATGCAAATCCTAGAGGTCTGTGAACAGTCGGGTTGGGACTGGATTAATACTGTAGTTGAGCGAAAGTTCGCTTACGATGACGATATTTTAGTTCGGAAAATTGAGGATGAGGACGAGTTGTGGGACCAGACTTATGGCAATGGACCAGAGTTATTGCCCATAGAGGATGATGGTGTAAGTCGGGTTGAATTAATGAAGTAATTTTTTAATTAAACATTTTAATGACTCGGTTAATGAAATGAACATCAAATGTTACAGATGCCACCTTTCAAAGTTCCTCGTGGGGAAAATGATACTAGCCTTCGCCGAAGCGTTCGACGCCGGCCCAGCCGTCTTGACCAAAAGTACAGGATTTATTCATCAACCACGATACGTGATTTCCAGATTCGCGAAGTAAAAGACGTCAACTTACTTTGCTTTTTATTTTGCTTTCGTTTCAAGAATTTAATTTTTGTTTCAAATGTAAAGTTGTCTATCGCATTTCAGAAATTTTTCTAATGCTTAAACTTGAAATGATGGAAGCAACTCAATTTTGGTTCGGCATTTCTCTTGAAACCGGAAGTTAATCATTTGTATTGTAAAATTTCCAGCTCTGTCGGGAACACAGCGCAGGACTCTCCGACCAGCATATATATTGGAACCGAAAGAAGCTGACAGAAAGTCAGCTGCAGATGAGTTTTGCACAGCTTAGGATTCCGCCCGGTTCAGTTTTGTACCTGAAGGTAAGTAATTTCGAATGATTCGTTCAAATTAATTACGTTGCCACTTAGGCGTGAATGTGGGAGTAAATTATACACTTGAGTTTTTAACGTCGTCTCGTAAACATGGATTTCGAGTTCCAAAAGGCATCAGAATGCCATTGATTGTTAGCCTGGGAGGGAGTAATGAAATGCGGGTGTTTTGCCTTTTCTCGTCATCATTATGTCTCTATTAGAATTCGGATCACCAGAAGTGTTGTTCCTTCAGGAATTATCCTGTTGAACGAGTTTGAGCCTCGTTTTTTAGCCTTTATTGATATTAAAGTGTCCATAATTATAGCCTTTCAACAATTCTAATGCATCGATTTAAAATTCCAATCGACTCGCAGTCGCCAACAATCTTGCTCTACAAATGCATCCGTATATATCCATATCCAACTACAACAAGACTTTTTAGTTATCGACTTCGAGTAAGGTTGCTTTGTTGTAACTTCAATGTTATTGCAGAGGAGGAGCTTGCAAGTTGACCGGTTTGTAGTTTACATGTTGTACTTGATCAAATGACCAATTGAAGACGCTGCATGTGGTTTAAGAATTTGGAAGAACATATGTCTGAGGGCGGAGGGATATCTTTCAATTTCATCTCATCTCCAGGTTCCCACGCTTCAGATCTTGAACAGGGAGAGATTAGGTTCCCTCGGAGACTTGTCTGCGGTGGCTAACTTCTGGAAACCCTTTTCTTGAGAGTCCTTAAGTACTCAGCGAGTAAATGTGGTTGATATTCTCATGTATCTTTTTTATGTGACGGACATGGCAAATAAAATATCAGCAACATGGTTTTATGGCAAAATATGACTGTAATAAGCATTTTTTTTATTCAAACAACGCAACATGTGAAGTAGGATCCTTGGAAATTTGCTAGAATTCATAACTCTGTTTTATTTTACGCATGTATATAATTAGGGTTAATTAAATTAATTTTTGATAAATTTATAGATTGATAAGCAATTACCAAATGGGGATGCGAGGAGGGATGAAGATGTCCCTGTGAAGTCACCGCCCCGAGTGGAGCGGGGTTTTATTGGTAAAAAGAAGCTGAAACGCCTTTGACAAAAAATAATTTTTTGTTTGATTTAGGAACTGCTTTACTTGGTGCAGCGTCTCAACCACTAGATTTTTTCGTTCAAAATAGTGAATGAATCATTTAAGAGTTTGGAAGATTCCTCATCATTGTTTGATGGTTCTGCTGAACCTTAAGATATGAAGATTTTGTGATTCTCAAGAATTCGCATCAGCTGAAACGCCTTTGACAAAAAATAATTTTTTGTTTGATTTAGGAACTGCTTTACTTGGTGCAGCGTCTCAACCACTAGCAAGAACGGTGTCAGCAGCGGCTGGGTCACCTTCAGCCTCTGTTGCGAAGTAATTATACTCATTAGATAGCTACAACGAAATTGGGACACTATAAAATTTGCAAATAGCAACTTAGAAACTCAATTAAATAATAAAGATTTAAAAAGAGACTCACTAAATAAAACTCAATTTTCTTTATATGAAGCTAACTTAAGCATTTTTTCTCAAGCGGCCAAAGAAGTTTATACCATACATTCTACTGCCCTTGAATTGAATAAAATAATAAAATGAAATTGAGAAAAAATATTAGATTATACAATTAAATCCTCTAAAATAGCAAGAAACCTTTAAAATTTCAGATTTTTTTATGAACAGTCAAGGAAGTAGCTTTAAGAAAAAAAAAGTAATTACTACACAACTTGGGCGGAGCTCCGTAAACTTGGTGATTGATTGGTCGTCGTGAGTTAATGTTAATTTGTCATTGTTTTTAAGAAGGATCTGTAATTTCGTGATAAAAAGGGACCCCTTAAGGGTCTTGTATCATCAACATTGTAAACCCACGGCACTGCCATGAATGTGTCGGTCGCTGTCATTCGGTTGTCATTCTAATCAGATATATTCATTCACAATCACAATAGTAATAAATCTTTACGAAGAATCCATTCTTTTTTAAATTTCTTTTTCACATGAAAATGTAACTTTACCTTTCCATGATAATTTGAAATTGTCACTTTTTGATAAATTGATTTTGAGTCGTTTCATCACCTAATGACTTAATTTTGCCGACCATCTCCTCCAAATCGTTTTGATTTCCTAACTTTTCGCTCTATTACTCTTTTTTTGGTCCATTAAATTCATAATGAGCTCTTTGCATGTTTAAACCATTTTTCTCCTTCTCACGCTTTAAATTATTGTGGTCCAACTTCAAACTTTTTTTTTCGTTCAAAATAGTGAATGAATCATTTAAGAGTTTGGAAGATTCCTCATCATTGTTTGATGGTTCTGCTGAACCTTAAGATATGAAGATTTTGTGATTCTCAAGAATTCGCATCAATTGCATCTGCCAAAAAGCTTTTAAATTAGCGGGACCTATTTAAATTGAAGATTTGAGTGGGGCGGAGCTGAGAGCGGAAGATGACGAACCTCAAGAATGTGGTTGAGCCTATCCTCAAGCCTCTCGCACTCAATTTGCCAGATTGAGAGATTTGCAAATTGCAAGTGCTATAAATTGCTATTATGACTAAAAAGTCATGAGCTCATTAGGCCTCCATCTTGATTTTCTGAGTGCTCTCGAGTCAATTTGGAAGATTTCGCCGCATCGTTCTGTATTCCGCAAGATTCAAAGAAGATTATTAGCTACTGCTATTACGCAAATATTATGAGAGAGATGCCATAAAAATGCCACGTGAGAAGAGAGACAAGAGAGCAATCGCTCAGGACAAAAAAAAACGCTTTACGGTGAAATCCTCATGAGAAATTGTTGCGAGGGTTGTTAATATTAAATTGAAGGTTGTATTTGGATGATGATGGCAATCGGGACCGCAGAAATGATAATTTTGATCTTATTGAGTAGCCCGACAAGCCTTTTCTAGGGCAGGGAACCCTTCAAGGGTCATATTAAAAATACGTATTGCAAATTTGTTTTTTAAACAACATTTTTTTAGTTTTTATTACTTAAAATATTTTTATAATTTAAAGACTCAATTTGTAGGCTACTGGATATTGGGGCGAGAAATTCCGAACTACAGTTGCAATTGTTTATGTAAATTCGTTGGAAATGCTTTCTCATCGATTGTAACGTTTGTGATATTTGAATCGTTTTTCTTGCATAGATTATTATTTGATTATTTTGGACCGATATTATTTGCCATATGAGTTACCAACTTACCATGGAAAAGTATTTACGAATTCTTCACAAGCTAGAAGGAAGCGTTTGAAATCCTGAACGTAAAATTGAACTAATGTCTTTGGTTTTTTAAATTAGGGTCGGTGAATGACGACCGTTCATGCGGAACAGGACTTTGATAAATGAACGCGTAGAGGAATTTGTGAATTTGAAAAAGGGGTAGATTTCTGCGGGGATGAAAATTGGAGAGACGGGGATGATTGGCGGTTTGTTTAAGGGTTGATTCCAGGGAGTTCAGTTCATTGAACGCCACTGCCGCCGCCTTAATGCATCTTTTTCCAAAATATCCAACCAACCTTCTATTTATCTTTCTGCATTTCCCAAAATGGAGAGGCTCTCAAAGAACACGAAAAAAGAAGAAAACACGCATTATTTGACAGGGTTGATACCTACAAATGACAAGTGAATCTCTGTCACCGGCACGAAGGACTCAATTAGAGGAAATTAGGCTCTTCCCGCTTGTACTTTTTTTTTCGATTCTGAACGATTAAGTTGTGTAATCTTTTGGTTCTGAATAGTGATTTCATAAACATCTAATAGTAATTTCCTCTTTACTAGAAAATTATGTGCACGATACTTTTTCTGTAACGATATTTCAAGACCAGCTTTCTCATCATTTATGCGCAACCAAAATACTACTTTTGGAAACTTCTCCAGAGTTCCCATAGCTATAGCTCTCTTGTTCGGACTTCATTTAAGATTTGACTGCAATTGCAGCACATTGCTACATTATTTCTCAGCAATGTCAATTTTTGTTTTGAGTTCTTGAATGTCGAATTTTTTCATGCGAATTAATTTTGAATATGACCGAATCGATTCACCGAACGAAATAAGTTTCTGCCAATTAATTTGAAAGTTGATTGACATTACTTGGGCTGTGTGTCCAAATTCTAGGAAAAATTCTAGTATATATAACTACTAATTCAATCAACTTTGAATTTTTTTTTACTAATTCGAAGGCGCTGATCACGAATCTGAAAGAATTTTTTTTAATTTTTAAACTAACCTAAAACTAAACCTAATCCTAAATATAAACCTAATTTAAACTAAAGTTAGAAAAAAAATCTAATTTAAAATTTCAAAACTTCATAACTGGTTTGTTTATCAATTCCGGAGGAATAATCTTCCAGATGATTTGCGATTAGAGAACCTAAATCAGTCAAAAAAAATTCCAAAATTTAAAAAAATAGTGCTTGATACTAGAATTTTACGTTCAGGTTGAATCGAAAAATATTACTTCCGCTCATATTTAAATTTTGTCAAAGCAGCTTGTTTCGTAGTACTGCGGAGGGTTAAGGATCTGAGGTTTTCTTTAATTCCACAAGAACGGGGCACTTTGAGTCTTTGGATTTTTCTAGATGACCAAACAACGCCGAGTTAGATGATGGGGGAGCATCAGTCTTGTTTTCGGAAGAGGCGTCCCGCCGTGATTTCTGATCCAAGAAGGCTCCAAAGTGCAGAAAAATGGATCTCTTCCTTCTGGAGATGTGGATCCGCCGAGGATCTCCTCGTCATTTCCTTCGCATCTGATCTTCTAGCGTCTCATTAATTGTAGCCTCCCCTCAGTAACTACGCTAAAAGAAAAGGCGTTAAATTTTTGGCAGGGAGTACTTGGCCTCATTGGTTCCAGAGCCGAAGACCGCACTTCTCGTCCTCCTCATCCGAAGATCAACAATTCCCTGTGGATTTTTTGTGCATTTAGACAAGAAGATTTGTTGGAGAGTGGTTATGAAGTGGGTAAAGAAATTTGAGGAGTCCACCCCTTGCTACGAAGTAGATTACCTCTGAAAGACAATACAGGAGTGTTGGTTCGTGGTGGTGGGATCGGAAGGCGACGGATCCATGTGGCACTCCATCAACAAAAGTCCCACTTGCCCCAGTATGTCCAACCTTCCAAAAAAGTAGCCACTCTCTCCGTCAACAACGAAAGGCGAAGAACGCTTAGGAGCCTCTTGTCCACAAATTACTTGTCACCCTTCCTCACCCTTTTTTGTGGTAGTGACATTTACATTTCATGCAACCTGTAATTTGGGCCATAAAAACGAAACGGGATACAGGAGAGGGAAGGAGCGTTTGTTTCAAGTGGAGAAAGTTTTTGAGTTGTGCTTTACTTTCACTCAAGAGAGACTCTCTCTCCAGGAGCAATTCTAGACTCTGATTGGAGAAAGTTAAATTCTGGAAATGAGCCCTACCTGAGTGCTTTCTGTCAAGTTTGGTGATATTTTCTAATTCTAAAATGTACCCTTGGATTCGAGATGCAGCGGCGGCGGCGGCGGCAGCGGCCGTTGGATTCACTAGTCCTCACCACCACCATCCCTTTCACCACGCTCAGATGGTGAATAGTCATAACAATTCCAATGCCTCGCACCTCATTTCCAACATGAACGGAAACAAGGGTGAGAATGGATATCACTTTCAGAATCAGTCCATGAATGACTGCATGATGGCCTTGGACTATGTCCACAATAAGGTAGGTGGCTCAATTTCCTATTTTTATTATTGTTACAAACTTTCTCACGACTTTCTCAATGCAAGAACATGACTTTCCCAGCGTTCCAATCCTCCTAAGCTGTTATTTTAAAATGGAAAGAAAAAACTTTCTCCGTTTTGATCAATACAGTTCTAATTTCTCTAGTTTACCTACAATGAGCGAAACAAACATAGACGCTTAGTCGAATAATTTGGAGATAGTAGCGTGGTTTAAAAACATACAATCTATTAAAAAAATACGACCTTGTGAATAAAATTATTTCAATTTGCAGAGTTAATTGCAGGTTAAAATAAGTTAATGTTGGTTTATAGTCTTTGGGTTATGTTTAGTTCTCAATGTAATTATTATTTAATCTTAAAAATTAAAGACGTATTATGTGAACCTAACGTAAGTCAATGCTGCAGCAGCTATATAATTAGTGGTGAATAATTAAATTGAATTAAATGATTATCAAGAACAGAGACAAAGTTACGTCTAGGATTGAAAAGTCGAAAACAAAACTATTGCTATTTCTGCACGTTATATTAAGATTAAACATTGTATGCCCATTTGTTTTGAAAGAAAATTTCTACAAAAGAAAATTTCGGCTGTATTTTGGGGGAAGTGGCAGGCGTGGCGCCTGGTGGTGTTTCGAGGACTGTCGTCTTGGTCGGTGGACAGTGCCTATGATATATGGGTTGTAGGATCAATTAATCAAGGGATTGATCCTAAGTTGGATGCTTCTGTCATCTGATGCCTATATGGATGAAGCAGAAGAGTCAGCACTTCGGCAAAGAGAAAGGAGGCAGGGCAGAAGATGAATAATTCTACTTTCTCCCGACTTTCACTTCCAGAAAACATCTTCCTCCACATAGCCCTGCTTTTGAGTTAGATGAATCCATTTTAGACCGGAAAAAAATATTGAAGAAAGACGTTGTGATGGGACAGTTCGTCCGAGGGGGAGACTGCGAAGGCCAAATGACTCTTCTTTTTTGGGCTGGAAGAGTGATTATGTTTGAAGATTAAAGGGACTTGGATTCAAGATGAATTGTCCCTGGCAGGTCAGTTGGTGGTGATTGATCTTCCAGGATCCTAATGTCCTGCCATCCCACTCTTGTTCCCTGGACATCACTCTGGACAGTCACTTAGGGTGCGTGTAAGGAGGGCCTGGACAGGAAAAGTTCATCTTCCTGCCAAGCCATGGCCTCGAGAGCTGATCTTCCTCCATTATGCCTCTCTGTAAAATAATTAGTAGTCAATTCCTTGTTTGCCAAATTGTCAGAAGCGTAGACATCACATGATAATTGCCTCCTACAATGGTGTGAAGCTTTGGCATTCTTTTTGAAGTCAAAATTACAAATTATCCGCAGAACAAAGTAACAGTGCTTGATGGCATTCCGCCTCTACTCCCACACCCAAAAGAAATCTTCAATTCTTAACGAAAATTTGTAAACTCGAGTTTAAACTCTTGACCAAAGGATCCTCTGACAGATGAGGAGAGAAATTGTGAAAATGTAAAATAAGTGCATTATGAACCGCCTCCTAATTATACATTTGGCAATTGCTACTCCTTTTTGCAAAGGAACATGAGACGGGAAGAAACATAAATTACCTACTTCAAAGTCGATCTGCATAAACGACAGGAGATCAAAACCCACTGGCAAACCTGAATTAGCTGTAAATTAGGAAACCGTTTATTAAGCAAGACCAACCTGGGAAATATGACGCTCCAGGTTCATTGACACACCGAATTTTATTTTAATATGTGAAATAATAGCTCGAAAGAAATTTTACAGTCGATATAAAAGTAAACTTCGAACTTAAAATATACTTGGGAGATGTATTCTGGGAATCTTTAAATGGACATTGTGGAAAGATATTTATGCTTTATATTTTTAAATTCTAGTTATACAATTTTAGATTTTATCTATTTAAATTATATTTTTTGGATTTCATTTATACGATTTGAAAGTTTGGGATAGTCTCAAAATGATTATAGTTGGCACAAGGAGAGAGAATTTCGAGTGAAAGCATTTCCGCCCAAGTGCTTTCACTTCTAGTCCAAGGACTTTTTCACAGTAAACTGCGTGTCCCATAAGGCCTTGACTGACTGTCCAAGGGAGCATGAAGAGGGGGGTTCTTCCAGGGCCCTTCTTCAGAATTCAGGGAGACTGACGGGCAAAGTGATCCACCCGAATAAGTCAAACTGGCGCCTCACTTCTTATGTTAGTCCTTCATTTGTGTATCTTGTTAAGTGTCTACTTTGCGTTGATTTGCAAAAGTTCCACAGTGAAAGTTCATGATCAGTTGAGCGTGTGATCTTTCAGTGGATTAAACCGCCTCAGGCATTAGTAATAGTATTTGTTTCTTGTGAGAATTAAAACAGCGAGCTTGTGGAATATTAGAACTAGAATCATAATAATTTAGAGCAACACGTTTGAACCATTGTATCAATAAGAAGTAAAATTTTCACAAAAAGAATTGAAAAAAAAAAACGAAACAAAATGTTTGAAGATTTCTTTTTATTAAAAATAAACTATTGCTGAATAAAAACATACATTGTAAAACCGCTGTTTTAAAATTCTCACAGACTAAATACTTGTTGTAGATCAGATATATCAGTTGCATCTCAGAGGTACGGTCTGGAGGTGCGAAAAAATGATCACAAGTTAAAAACGGTTTTGTTGAATTTTATAAATTAGGGCGGATTATTTACGGTAGTTCATCGAATTCGGGCAGCGTTTAAAAAAAATACTTTCCAGGACTTCTCAACACCATTTTAACAACCCCCTCAATGCTGGAAACGGAAGGTTGAATCATTTTGAACCTTTTTTTTTTGTTAAGGCTCTAACCCATGCAAAGCGAATCCATCTTCCAAGATGACCAAGCGCGACACGTAGGCCTTGCTTGATTTGATGCTCAATTGTCCCTAGCATGTTTTGAATAGCATTCGACGCGGTTGCGTCTCCGCTAAAGCCTTCGTCAACTCATCTCGTGCCTACAATTAGGACAAAATCTTCAAAACGTAAACTCGAAATTTGTTCCTGCATGAAATTATTAAAAAAAAAAGAGTTTGAGAGTACCAAAATAAGGAAATACTCTTTTGCACCTATTCTTGTTAATGGAATTGCTCTGTACATTTTTCAAAAAGCTTTGACGGTTGTCCAAAATGTGGTTAAACCAATGGTTTTACACTGTTTACCATTTAGAGGATAATGGCAGGGAGGGTAAAACAAGGTTCTACTCTGAAGTGGTCTATGCGGTCGCTATTTTTTTTTATTAAGAAGAATTATTCTGACTTTTAAGATTGATTAGGCCTTTCGACGTGGAAGTTTTCTCAAGGATTTCCATTATAAAAGTTAAGAACTCGAAAGCAGCCCTCACTGGACTTTTTTTTATGGAACTGTTAATGAGGGAGGTCATGCAATTTGTTCACTTCGAAAATTTTACGAGGAACCGAGAAGGCAAGTACTTGAAAGACAAATTGCATCCCTTCGACTCTGGCGCCGCTCGTATTGGAGGACTTAATACTTCGATACTTGCGCCCTCAACCTCCATTGCGTCTAATAGCTCTTAAGATGCACTAGAAATTTAATTTAAATTACAACGTAGAGTCTGACCTGTCAACTACAATTTCCTAAGCTAGAATTTCAAAAAAACTCAACCTTTATGACTGGGGCTTGAAACTTGTTGCCTCGCTTTTTTTTTTTATTGTATTGCCGTGTCTTACATTAAGATGAAATTACATAAAAGTAACAAATGATGGGAAATGTTAATGTTCATGAGCTGTCATTCAAGATAAAGCGAAGTAGAATTAAAAGTGGTAAAAGGAAGAGAAGGCGCAAATCCGAAATCTATTGCCAACTTGATTAAATTCAAGTGCGCTGCTACAAAAGAAGGGGAAAAAATGAAATAAAAGTAGTTTGAAAGAAATTGTAGGAGTAAAAAAATGAATTACTTAATTTGACCATGACCGAATCCGCCTTTGTAGAATTGTGGCGAAACGCATTAGCCACTAAAAGTCTCTCTAATGGCTCAAAATTCAACCTTTGCAAGGCAAAAGAAGCCTGTTCTCAATTTGCCGTAATTAAGGTGTTAATTATCTTCTTTTTTACCTGGGAATTCCCTCCTTGTTTGTTTTGCCGCATTTATTGTATTTTGGAAATTTTAAATTTTAAAATCAGCTATTTAGTCAAGGGTGAGTGCCCTTGAACTTTTTATTCCAAACTTGTGGAGAGAATGCAAATGAAAATAATTTTGGGAGTGTAAATCATATTGGCAATTTTACCGATTTGAGGAGAGGGGCGGGGTAAAGGTGTGAGGACTTTGGCAATGTTTTTTCTAAACGAGTCTCTTGCCCTGTGTAGTTTATGTTGACGTTTCAATTAAGGACTTGCTGCATTCCCAGGGCTCCTCTTAATCTGGAAATCTGGTAGAGAGTCATCGGGATTTCCAAGATTTATGTTGATCGCGTAGCATCTCTGTCTCATAATTTTCAGATCCGCTTTTGTAAGTATGTGTAGCACAAAAGAGTTCAAGTCAACTTTTTTTTTCTTTTGAGTCAAAACTTCATAAGAACTTGCTATCAAATATTTACATGCCGTAAAATTATGATTTGAAAAATTTGGTAGTATAACAATGAAAACCCTTCCATTTCCATTTGTCTTGAGAAAACTGTAATTGTTTCCCTACTCTCTGAATAATAGGTCTGCTCAATTTGAAAAGAAAGAATTTAGTGACGTAGATTCCTGTTTTCAAAAGAGGAGACCTTCTTAGAACTTTTAATATTCCAATCGCGTACAAGGTTTTTTGCTCAAATTAGGAACACTCAGGATTTAAATACTACGTCGCAAATGATAATTAACGAATGTGCAAAAAATGAGGATGAATTCTGAAAAATCCGAAAAAGGAGAAATAAAAGTAGAGTACTTAAGGGTCCCTTCTGCAAGCCATTTTTTCGCATAATTTCGTTTCAGATAAGTCTTTACAAATACGCGTGTTTCATATCAGGTTGGTTTTCTCTGATATAAAAAAAATCAAATTAGAAAAAAAAGAAGTGAAATATCTAGTATACTAAAATGATGTTTTTGATTGAAATTATGGTTAAAATTCTTTAAGTTAAGCTCCCGCGAACATGCTTACTACAAAACAGTGTAATGTTCTGATCAAATTGAGCTAAAGAACACGCACACACTCATCATGAATCATGCTCCGTTTACTCGAACCGATTTTCACTTCCTGTATGCCATCTGTAGACCCTTTGTGACTAAAGCTCTTCTAAAACAGGATCAGGGTGATCTAAATCAACTCAACGCGACTTACCGTCACCTTTACAACGTCAGTTTTCAGTAACTTGCCGACTTTCTCTCTCAACTTTCTCCACAGTCCCTATGGCAAGAGCATGCGTCAAGTGAAAGCAGCTTGGGCTCGTGCAGTTTGAAATTTGCTCTTGCTTTCACTACATCTTCGATCCGGGTTGCCTTCGGAGACTCGCCTTTCTCTGCTTCTAGGATTTTTTTTGTCTAGCTTGCAAGCCTAGCTGGATTTTACGTCCTGGCCTTTTGTGCTTATGGGAGAAAGGAGAGGCAGTGTCTTGGGTCTTTTTTTTTGAAAGTTTTTATGTATCTTTGTCTGTGTGTGGTCGGAGACTCCGAAGAAAAGTACATAAAAAACAGTGAATAAGAATACAACTATAAAAAACGAAGTGAAGTTTATCACTTTCTCTTTTTTTCTCCGGGACGAAATACTGAAGAGGTGGAGGGCTCCTTAGGACTTGGCATTCACTCCACGGCAATCAAGCTGTAAGTGACTCAAGGGGTCCCTCAAAATAGAAATCAATACTTTCAGAATTCTTCAGTACCTCCCGCATTTTATGCGATTTTTCTTGAAGATCAAAAGTCACCCTTGCCGTTTCAGTATAAGAATAGAGTTGCACGTCTTAAAATTAACTAAGATTTTTGTTATAAATAAATATAAATATATAAATAATGTACACTAAAGAATTTCAATGGATTTTTTAAATGAACATGCTGTCAAATTTCCAACGCTGTTTATACAATTTAAACGCTGAACATCAGAAAAGTGGTTTAAATTTCTTTTGAATTATATATGAGAATTTATATGAATCAGGACTTGAATTAGAATAGGAATGCACAAATTAATTTTTCAATTTATACTGCTAAACTGAAATACCGGATTTTTTTAAGTTTCAAACATTATTTTATTGATTTCTTTGTTTAATTGGGAATGGAAGTAAAAAACATGTATGCAGTTTGTCATTTTTAAATGATGTATCAAGTTTTCGAATGCGTTTCTTCATGATATATCAAAATGATTTGTTGTGCTTCTAAATTGTGATAGCAGAAATACGAGCAGATTTTATGGAATAGTTGCAATAATTGCTTTCACCACTTACTTTCTCCTTAGCTTGGAAGTGCTTCTTTACCCTTGAAATTGAGTCTAATGTCGAACTTGAGGATCACTTCTGTGTGAATCAGTTTGCTAAAAGCTGTTGTTAATAAACCGTTGCAAACGCACGTAACATAAGTAGCGTATTGAACTAATGCTAAGAAACTCGACAAATGAGACCCCGAAAACGCCGAGTTTTCAACGAAAA
>VYYI01001514.1:0-19115 GCA_021029175.1 Bilobella aurantiaca
CCCCCCCCCCCCCCCCCGGCAACTCCTCCAGTGTTTAAGGAAGTAAAGAGAGAGGCTCTTCTGTGTAAGGGAACAGACGGAGTCCCATGTATGTTGGAATACGGGATTATTTATTGTGATTAAATTATAGTCTAATGCGTTTTTGGTGTGTTCGTAACCTCGTCTTTTCGTCTTCCCCTCACAGATTCTCCCGCTACTGCTTCCAGTACATCAGCACAGCTGTGGACGACAGCGTGTCGGTTGTGGTGGAAACTTGCTTACCGACCTTCTCTCCGGATAAGTTTGTGGGTACGATATTAGTGCTCGGATCTATATGGACCGTGTACTTTTTTTACCATCATCTCCTCCCAAACTGGTCAATGACAAAGCCATTAATTTTCTCTCCGGGACTCACCGTTTCTCAATCAGTCATGCTTAATGTCACGGGGGATTCGGGAGAGGACTAACTAAATAGATGGGATTCAGTATTGTGTGATTAGAGGGAAAGACTGTTTTAATACTACATTTCCCGCTCTCGAATATCCCGTTAGTAGTAATGGAGACCAAGGCATGTTGTTGCATTATTTTAGGATTTTGAACCGAGAGGTTCATAATGGGCATTAAACCTTCTAAAAGCAGTCGCTTGTTTAGCTCAATTCCCATGCCAGCCCGCTAATTAGATTTAGGAAGCGGGGCTCTCCCTATGCATGTAGTGTGTGTGTGTGTGTGTGTGTCCATGCGGAGGCGGGAGGTGAGCCTATTCCTCATGTGAATTGATTCCGTTGTGGTTCCCTGTCTATCAAGATGGCGGTTGGGGAGCCTGGAGCGAGTGGAGTCCGTGCTCGAGCACCTGTGGGGTGAAGGGGAAACAATTCCGCTACCGTTTCTGTGACTCTCCACAGCCCGCATTCGGTGCTAATTTTTGCCAAGTAAGTCCCCCACCCTCCACATCCTCTTGAATATGTAAAAAGGGAAGTGTGTAGCTTGTAATTGGCTTATAATTGACTTGAATATGCATCCGTCATCCACCGCCTCCGCCACCGTCCCCTCACTCAATGTCACACGAGGACTGTTCTCCCGCTGTACCCGCGGGGATCTAATTATGAGGACGGTGCGATGTGAAGTGCGTAAGTCATCCCCTTCTCTGACACTCTAGTCATCCTGCTGCTGTTCGTCGCTTTGGAGACTCCGTGTTTTTTATTTATACTACTTGTACGAGTGCTATAAAGATGGAGAGTCGGTCTATTTCGTACAGCCCGCACGAAACAGTCCGCTAATATTATTCCTATTATTATAGTATTTTAGTCTGCTGCAGAATGTGTTGAAGAACTCCTCCATGGAATTAAGTGCCAATCCCACTGACAATTAGAGATGCTAGCGGATGCTTGTGTGATTAAACGGAGGGGGATGAAGGGTACAGTGGTGGAGTCTGGCGGGGATGTGTGTGGGCCGGGCAGGATGACGCATGTACTTATCGGTCTCTCATTACTGCGTGATAATAATGACGGAAGTCATGGTCATGCAATGATATGATATTATATGCATCCCCCCTTTTCATTTCGTGTACAGGGAGACTCAATTGAGGAGCGGGTCTGTGATAGCCCACTGCCGGAATGTCCCTCGGAGGAGGTGAGCCATGGTGTGAGTCCTTTGGGGAATGAGGGTGAGATACATTCGGCCCAAGTGGCTGTGGAGACGGTTCACTCCTTCGGTTTCATCCCGCTCCATCCGGCTCTCAATATGAATTTGAGTACAACTGTGGGCTGTGAGTGCGGCTGCATCCTGGATAATATCCAGCCCGGCATCAATTATTCTTTAGTAGTCATCATTTCTTCAAATCAGTCGTCATGCGGGGATCAGGATGAGGAGGATCACCATCATCTCAAATGGATTTTGAATGTAAGTTGAAAGTTATGCCCTCTCCTTGCTCCCCCTCCCTTTCTTTCTCTCTTTCTCTCTCTCTCTCTCACTCTCGCCCTCCCGTGTAGTACCACGTCTCAGTCTTTCATTAGGACTGCAGCAATATATACGTATATACATGCATACAGCATAATCCTTTCAGTCTCTGTGAGAGAATTAGGATATGCGGTTGGGAGAAGGATCCTACGACGTACTTCGGATGAGCCGCTCCTCGGTCACCAAAGAGAGAAAAGAAGGGTTCGCGCTCTCCAACTTTGCAAGTACGCAGAGCAGTATCTTAAAAGATCCAAAAATTTCCATACTACCGTGTCCCTTCCATCTTCTTTTTCCTCTTTTTATTCTCTAATGTTTTCCTGCCCCCAAGGGGAATTCCTCGTCGCGGACATAGCAAGACTCATTTAATGACTTATAATGACTACGTCTGCGTGTGTAGAGTTTTTGTTCAACCTCTCTACTTCTACGACCAACTAGTGATACCAAGGTTCTTCTTATGAAGAGGGACTTTATTCTAATTACTACTTTATCTCCAGCGGCCTCTTTACACTATAAGACTCTCAGCGGGGCTGAGTGAGAGCACGGGAGTCTCCTGTATTTCCCGAGACATTGTGAAACTCATCTCTGTACACTGTTCATGTCTGTGAGAGTGGGAAGTGAAGGCCATTGCTCCGTTAGTTTTTCCGTCACGTGTATACTTCACCTGATGCTCTATTTGAGAACGGGAGAGAGCTAATTAGTTCCGATTAGGAAACTTCTTTGCCAGTAACAATCTTTCCTCTGTCCTTCTCATCATCATCATCATCATCATCATCATCATCATCATCATCATCTCCTGTACCTTCAACCGGATCATCCTCCTCCACATCTCTCTCCCCGTCTCAAGATTCTCAAGAAGATGCTAAATATATTATCCTTCCCGAAAACTCCTTGTTGATTACCTTGTTAGTAAGTATAGATGGTGGACACTCATGGTGTGGGTGGAACCAACTCCAGTAACCCAGATATGGAAGGACTTATATAGAGAAGGCGGAGCGGAAGGGGAGGAGCTGTGGTGGTTAAATTTCAAAGTGAACGTAGAAAATTAATCAGGGGTGAGTGGAGTAAAGGGACGGAGCTGTGCTGAATATTATCTGTAAAAGTATAAAGTTGGTGACATCTTCGGATTCACAACTTCCACGCACGAGTACGTTGAGTGGGGGGAGAAAAAAATTGCAAGGAATGATCTTCTCTGTTCTTTCATCTCCCTCTGCATATCGTCATGTTACTCAAATATGATTGTAGCGGAAGGAATTTTGCTGAGGAGAAACAGGAAGAATGAGAAAGAAGGAGGGTGGAGAATTAGCGTTTGAGCTATTAACAAAGAAAATCGGAGGCTTAACTCCTAAAATCCTCATTCCTTTGTCCACGGTCCAAGTTCCCCCTTAACATACCTCAAGCCTCCGCCGGCGCTCTCTTGGAGATAATGGGATTTTGAAGTGGAGCCTTTGTGAGTACAAATATTAAGAGTGCGGCTGTAACAATACCACGGATTTTCCTACACATATCACAAGCCTCCCTGTACTACAGACTACAGCACCCCTTCACAGATTTTTTAACAACTCTCGTGAGCAATGGAAGGAAAAGAATGTGCATCCTAATGAGTTGAATGAGGCTTTACGAGAGACATTGG
This sequence comes from Bilobella aurantiaca, assembly GCA_021029175.1. NCBI lineage: Eukaryota > Metazoa > Arthropoda > Collembola > Poduromorpha > Neanuridae > Bilobella > Bilobella aurantiaca. The sequence goes on from VYYI01001514.1 coordinate 3,566, forward strand.
AGTACACAAGAGCCCCTTGTAATCTTGCATACATTGTGACGGATGAGTTTCACTTCCCCCGCGTCCTACCCGCCGCTCACTATTTTGTAAATACAAGGAACAGGGGGGAATTTATGATTGTCGCACCCATAAATTTACCCTCTCATCGAGTAATCGGATTAAATCTGAAGATGGGCGGGATAGGGAGAGAGGAGCGAAGGAGACCGGGAGGAGGAGACTTTTCCCTAGAGTCCCTCGTGTCTCTCAGCCTCTATCCTCCCTTACATACATTTTCTTCTTGGGCTTGATAATCATGTTTTCCCAAGACAGATAAGAGCTCGTTTTTAAGGAGAATGCCCGTGTGTGTGTGTGTGTGTGTGTGTGTGTGTGTGTGTGTACTAAACGATATGGAGATGGTGGAAAGGGAAAACATTCATTATGCAAGTCGTACATACTTTGTACCCTCATTCCACTCCATTTTGGCCAGGAGAACAGGGATTTAAACTACCCATGCTTGTAAATGTGAGATTGCTGTTGGTGAGAGCGAGCTGTTATAAATCATATGCCGTATCATGATTTTGTAACATATGTACCCATTATATGTACCACCTCTTGAATCCCCCAGAATTAGTTCGTCCGTACTACTACAAGATGGGAGGTGTGAAAGTCATTTGTGGTTGCGATCCTGCTGTCCATCTATTTGGCGGTATCATCACTCTCAGACAGCCCGTTGATCATAGTCAAGACAATATCTCAGCCTTCCCAATTCGCTTACCTCCAGTCCTTCTAATGGTTGACTCCTGGAGTTGTGTTCAATAATAAGGGGAATGAAGGACCAGAGAGACAGCCACAATTGGGTTTGGGCGTGTGAAAATTTTTATTCCCCGTGCAGCAGTGCAAGAATGAGTGTTCGGCTGTATAGGAAAGTTGGGTAAATGAAGTATAGGTTTTCCTTGTAAGATTAACTTTCAAGGCGGCTCACCGACCGTCACCGTGTTGGAGGCCAATGGTCTATATCTGTAATACGGTTACATATAATTTGGGCTACGGAGAGTATTCCCTACGGGATGTAGGAAGGTGTGAAGTGGCGGCGAAGGACGTAGATGTAGGGATGCTCTTTGTTCAGCCAGCCACCTCTGATTTCCCCCCTGTCGTTCGTTCTTCATAACCCGCCCTCACTCATTACTGTTTGTAGGCGAAAGACGACAGCAGCCGAATCCGGATTGATGTGGTGGATGTTGATCTCCATTGCATGAAGTTGGCTTTTCGGGATGGGAATACGTCGGACTCCAACTTGTTAGACGTCTTCACATCGTCCTCATCAGCAGGAACCACATCCGTGGGAGGATTCGCGGGTACGGGGGACGATGGCAGTAGACTTGGAGGAGCTGGCAGCGGCTTGCTCACAACAGGGTCTCGCTCTGGATCAGGAGATTTGGCCAGGGAAGAGGAGCAGATCGTAGAGAGGCAGGGGAATGATCTGGAGGAGGAACAACAACAGCAGCAGCAGCAGCATCGAGCAGGAGATGAGGAACATGAAGCGATGACCATCAGAGTGGAATCCACTGGGGCATCATTATCCATTGCAGCGTCGGATTCTAATCAACATGACTGCACATTCCAATTCCTCTACCTCGTTGCTTACTACGAAGCCACCGCACCGACCGCAATCCCAGGTTCGAGGCTTCCATCTCTCTATCTCTTTCCCCATATTCCTTGTGTATTATGATGTGGGTGATGAGTAATGAACTGAAGGAAATCAAACAATAAAATCCGTGGGATATCAATATCATGTTTATCCTCCGCTCCACGCCATACGCCACAGTCTCAGAGTCAGTCCCGTGTCGTGCTGACAGCATCCAGCAATGTAGGGGGTGCGGATGAGGGAGTGGAGGGGAAAGTTGCTCATTCCGCACTCCTCATCTTCTGGGATTGATTTCTGTTCAGGTGGTCACAGTAGTAGTAGTCCGCGGTGTGCCGCATTCAACCTGACCATGCTGCTGCCACTTAAATGCAGTCGCTCCTTTGAGTAGTATTAATATATACACAACAAGAAAATCCACCAAGATTCCCTCTCCTTCAGAGATCCAACTCCTCCCAGCAGATGATGGGGGAGCGGGAAGTGGAACGGAATGGCAAGTCGAGAAGTCTCGTCGTCTGCCCGAGAGACTGTCGTACTCCTACTGTGTACTGCTTCTACGGGAGAGGGAGAGACTTTCATTTGAAAAATAGCGCATAATTTATGCAGTGAAACCCTGGGAATTGCCACGCTCGTCGGAATTCAAAACATATCACCTGAGGTTGAGCAGTATAGTTGTTGTAGTAGTGGATTTTCCCCCTCTTTTCTTTTTCCATCCCACTGCGTAATAGAGTAATCCTTTCAGCTTGTGTAAGTAAGACGGGTGAAAAACTGTTCCGGCACAAGCTTTTTGTTTATACCACGGGCAAAAACTTACTTCCCTCCGCTCACGTGATGTCTTGCACTTTTTCGTTGTGAGCCCTCCCTCTCGCTCCCTCTCTCCGTCTTTTCTCTTCTTGATCGATACGCACAATAATCCTCACTCTGAGCCATGTTTATTATTTTCCATGCGCCTTCCAGTTTAGTGAAGGTGGAGAGCGGATTGAGAAAATGTAACCCCCTGTAAATCCGATGGTAGACCGAACCGTCTTGTATTAATAATGAATAGCAGGAAGAGAGAAACTATAGAGTGATGAGTACACTCTGGTAAGGTCGAGGGGTCATCTATGTGATGAGAGGAATGAGGAAATCCTAACGGGTTATCTGATTTATTAATAATTTCGGGCGGCAGTTTGTGGCCTTTACGCATATACACCTGGCGGAGCAGTTCGCAGAGGGGGAATGTGGGGCTGCTGGCTTAGTCTATGAATGCATTGGTAGGGGAAATAGAAAGCATTCATGCTAGGAGTGTGCTTTTCAATTGGTAAAGTTTGGTAGTTGAGCGTACCGCAGAAAAATTTAAAGAAATTCGGCGGGAACTTTGTCGGATGCTGGATCTCTTCATGCGCCCGGACGCGGCCGGCTAAGTTGACTAGCTCTGATAGAGTTTAGAAGGGTATAACGGGATAAGGCTTGTGCGGATGTTGACTGACAAAGAAATTGTTTGAAGGATACTCGCAATTTCCTACTTATGATAATTTTCAGTTGTTCCCCAAGAATTTCCAGTGGCAAGAGCTGTAGTTGGTGTGACCTGCCGTGATCTTGCTCCAAGTTGTAGCCTAAAGTATATTAGGTAGAACTTTATTAAGTGTACTCAAAGGTTAGGCATTTTTGGTAGATACGTACAAAGTGTCCCAAAATGATGTATTCGATCTGTTTCGGAAATAAAATCCAAACTACTCAAGCGAGGACTACAAACGATGGCTCAAATTACAGTTGAGTCTTTGGGATTACATCTCCTAAAATATCTTGAAACCGCCAGGCTAGTTTAGAAATAGGAACCCGAAAACAATTTTTGGGGGTATATTAACATGGGCTCAAACGGCAGCTTCAAATCCATGCACAGGCCAAACGCTTTGACACACACCCATGAATTTGGACTTTTTCGAGAGCTAAAGACAAGACTAATTCATATTTATGGTCGAAAGATCATGTTGTAATTTTCTGCAGGTCGGTTCATCAGAGGTCACATTCTCGGATGATGCATAACTTTAACCAAATAAGTATATTGCTCTTGTCATAAGCTTTCGAAAAAGTCCAAATTCATGGATGTCTGTCAAACCGTTTGGCCTGTGCATGGAGCTGCCGTTTGAGCCCATGTTAATACACCCCCAAAAATCGTTTTCGGGTTCCTATTTCTAAACTAGCATGGCGGTTTCGTCGATATTTTAGGAGATGTAATCCCAAAGACTCAGCTTTAAGTTGAGCCATACTTTAAAGTCCTCGCTTGAGTTTGGATTTGATTTCCGAAACAAATCGAGTACATCATTTCGGGGCACCCTGTGTATGAATGTCATGCGCTGGAAATGGCCCAAGTGAGCGGGGGACTTTAATGAGGGCGCGAGACGACAAGAATGAGGTAGTAATTGAGTGCGGGGATTGGCGGAGGAGTTCAATTTCGATAGAGGAAATTGACTTTCTTTCTCTCTGTTTCCCTCACAGAAAAATCCTTGGACGTCCGGGAGTGGATGGCATTTGATTTCTGGACCTTCTTAATCCTCAAGCTTATTTTGTCCTTCTTCGTTGTCGTCATCCTCTGCTCCACGTTCGGCGGGTGTGCGACGAAAGTGTACAACAAGTATAAGTACAAGCAACTCAAGTGGTCTGAGAACGACGTTGATGATGACAGGGCATTAACGGAGGACGGAGAGTATCCCCGGGGAGATGTTTCCAGATGCACATCCGTCACACTCATGTCATTTGATTACAGCCACTGGAAACGGCTCCGGATTCTAAGACTGAAATACTTTTTACTCAAGCCCAAGCCGCTGAACAGGAAAACAGCTCAAGTCAACTCATATCCCACTACGCCCACTCACATCTCCGTGACCGGGAGGAGCAGTGCTAATAAGTACGCGTTGGGGAAACCCTCTGTGGAATCATCCGACATCCCTAACCAGCCGACGACGGCGGCAGCCACTATGAACAAGCAGCAGAGTCTATCGGAGACGGAGCTTCAGAGGAAATCTGCCGTCCGCACGGTCCGCATTCCCACTGAGGAAACGAGAAGAGTGATCAGGGTCGGGGGAAAGCCAGCAGTAGTAGTAGCCGAAGGGAAGGACGGCGAGAGGTCTGAGGATGTGAGTGTCAACGGAACTGGGACGAATGCCTGGTCTTCCAGCATGTACATCCTGCGCGACGTGAGGAAAACAAGAGCGGGAGGAGAGGATGGGGGAGAGAAATACAAACTGATAACTTGCACAGCAGCCACTCCCACGTCGCCCTCCTCATCAATGTCAACGCGGAAGGGTCGACCCGCATTTATATCCGTCACCATTCCCGACGAGGAGCAAGTCCTCAATGACAAGATTCGGAAGGAGCAGGAGAATTTGAAGAGACGTCAGCGGTCGGAGAAAGAAAGGAGTCAGAAATTTGCCAAAAAGTTACAAAATAATTACAACTGCCAGCAGGCGAGCTGTAATGCCGAGGAAGTTGCTATGAAACTTATTCTACAGCGGGACAAAGGCAAGTCACAAATCTCTGTCGCCACCATCCATAGCCTGGCACGACTGTCAAGCTCGGGTGACACGACAGATTCGCAGGACCGTGCGGATATTGATGATGCGGATCATGACTTTGAGATGGACTACTACGACTATGACGTTCTCAATGCGGGCAATATTCCTGGCTCATACCTGGGTCTCGAGCCGGCCTTTGTCCTCTGGAACTCAGAAATGTATCCGGAGCACGAGGACTCGAGCTTTATTCTAGAGCCTCCTCCCTCCTCAGAGCTCAACGATGAAAGCAGTGAAACATTCTCCGTCAACTTATCCAAATCTCCGAGCTACACCTCCCTCCCTCTTCACAGTTCCGACCGGAGTCAGGAGCAGCAGCGGGAGCAGCAGTGGCGCATCAAGGAAACGTCACTGCAAACACTCAAATTTGTTGATGATGATGATGACGTGGAGAACGACGAAGATGGAAAGAGTGCTCGAGCTTCCGATGCTCTCCTTCAAAGGAATATGCAACGGTCAAAGCATCCCCTGTAAAAATCCCACGACAGCGTTCATTTCAAGTACCTTGATCCAACTACACAGAAACCGACTACAAAGGCTCGTTGCCGTCAGCCAGCTAAACTATAATATTACTTGCGTGCGTGGTAGGAACTCAAGTTGACTCTCTGTGATTTCTCCTGTTCAGCAGAAAAAAATTAACTAGTCCTTTGTTCCCCTCCACATCCCTTGTGTAACATGTGCAGGGAAGTCATTCATATAGGCTGGCTGAAGGCAGAGAAAATGATTCTCTATATACGTATGAAATAACAATAACCCTGAGACGCCCAGTGAGCCTTGAGTGGTTTAGTCGCCTGGGGGGAAATTGGTCCTACACTTATAGCGGATCTATGCGAAGCGCTAATTAGAAGAGATTCGTTGCCGAAGCACGTGAAGCGCATTAATTTCGTTGTCTCTACCTTAAGAGGACCTTCTTGAACAAGCAATTTGCCGTAAACGTTCAGCATACCCATTACTACGGATACCCCAGGTGAATTCAGGGTCTCTTTAAGTTAGAGAGCAGTTGTAAGGACCGTTACAACCTGGACAAACTTTCAGTAGCCACTCAGGGGCTATTAAGTAATTATTCACCGGTGGTGTACGAAATCTAACCTGAAAATCGATGTAATTTCCGATGCAATACGGAAATGTTCCGGAAGGCACCGCGTGTATGGAACATGAAGTTGTTAGGTATACCCCTGTCATATAGTGTAACAAGTAACAATCACGGTGGCTGTTCTCAAAATAAAGAATTTTACTACGAAATTATTCCGTGTTCCATCCTCTTCAGTTTTTTAAATGACATCTTAAAACTTTTCGAGACAGCGGGTCGCACTGGCGTGACGACCGCAAGATGCACAGTACATAAATTTTACTTGCCATATAACTTTGACGATTCCATTATACATTTCGCACATCACAATAATTACTAAATGCTTTTCCATCACTTCTACAGGTAGTAGGTAGGTAAATATAGGGAAATGTTTGCAATGAGAATGCAGTAATAAGACCGGAACGAGGGCCTCGGAATTCATACAGTGTGTAGGTTACAGTTACACGATTATTTGACTGACTACACAGAACAACTTTGCGCAGAACCTTTTGCTATGCCGACGGTTCGGCACTTGCGATTTCACTGCGTCCCGCACTCCCACAGACTTGATTACAAATAATTCCACCACGGCACACAGGTAGGCAAACAGTATAAAATTAAGTGCTTCTGTGACTATATATATAAGGCTTCATGCCAGACTCTGTGTTCAACAGACAGTCTAGAATCTGCATTACAGTGGAAAGTTATTGTGTACACACACACGATTGAGGTAAACAGAGTATTGATAATTTTTAACATTTCACACGGGATTTAACTTATGATTGCATCAACTTCATCGCCCAATCAATCATTCATCTAACAGTTATACAAATGTTAAACAAATTGAGTTGTAAATCCTCCTCAGATCATCATCATATACAGTAGCATACAATGTGTTAACAACATCTCAATGCCAAATATATCACAGATAAATCGCTGTTACGTACGGATTATTAAAGACTTGATTCATCACTGAGCCTTCGAATTTACATGGACATTACACTACATTAACCCATTAACTCATCGTCGGTACAGGAGCACACAAGTAATATCTAGCCTTAATCTTAATCTTTTAGAACACCTCAAAGAATGAGATAGATTGAACCCAATGAAGCCAAGAGCATAACATTCAAAGGAACTAAATCTTAACACTGGCCTTTTACCGTAACCGTGTGAACATTCCATTTGGCCATTCTTACAATACATGAAGGAATTGCAGCACACAGCTTTCAGCACTAGGAATGAAACTGGTGTTGTAACAAAATAACTACTGGAGAACCAGATGGGTTGAAATGAGACATTATTCCTGCATCAAAGAAAATAGACTAATTCGAACAAAATTACTAACGCAATTTTCCTTCAGGAATGTGGTTGTTGTCGGAGGTGAATTATGAAACAAGCAAACACCAGTCAATTACACATAGAATGGAATCCAATTACTGCCATCCTCTCCAATTCACAAAATTGAACGTATATCAAAAACGCCCTCACCAGCTTGCCCTCGTGTAAAGAAGTAAGCTCGAATCCAAATGCAAAAGTGCAAAAATGGACCCGTGATTCAAGGTCAAAGGTTTTCGTATCTCCGAGCTCAGTGAGACACCCCGGATTCGAAAAAGGAACTAAAAATAAGCTTTGTAAGGCCTTGCGATACTTTTGGTAGCATTGCGTCTGTGAAGACCTTATGATGGTCCGATTTCAATAATTCACCCAGAGCTACGTTCACTTCCTTCCGTTGCATTTTTTTCTCTTCGGTACTTGGTGAATGCAGAGGGGATCCTTCTAGGGTTCAATGGTCGGAAGATCCGGTGGTACTGGTGCGACGAAAGCCGCAGGAAACTGACCTCGTTGTCTATTTAAAGCTCCGTACAACCAGTCTTCATTTATACGACCCCATATTAGAACGACGTCACCAGCCTGAAAATTTAAAACTGGTTTCAGTTCATAATGCCCAATTATATGCTGTTTAGCGAATTATAAACTATAATTGCGTTAATTCTTAATTGAATGCACCATGTAAATCCAACTTTGTCCCATAATTATTTTAGCATTTATTAAATAGTCATAAGAAATGATGCATAAAATCTAGCACATGCAACTCACCTCTAAACTTAGATCGTTCTCGGTTTCAGCCTTGAACTGATACAATGCAGTGGCGAAATGCTGCTTAAAGTTTGTAGGCTGGTAAGTTTCAGGTGAACTGGCTTCAGGAACTTGGACCGGTGGTTCCTGAGGGCGCTGAACTTCCAATTCTTCTTCAGGTAGAGGAACCACAATATTGACGTAACTACTAGGAAACATGCCCTCAGCTCCACCACACAATCCAAACATCCAGCTATCGTCAATCCGTTTGATAAGGTATACCAAATCTCCAGTCTGGATGGTAGCAAATAAAATTATTTCATTAGTTGAGATTTTTGTTGCACAGTGTATATTAGTGTGTGACAGTATTTTAAATATTAGAACAAGAGTAACGGCATTATTTCACTCAAAATTAGAGGATGCGAATTCTTACCTGGATTTGCAAGTCGCCTTCAACGTCGGATGTGTAATCGTATAAGGCTATCGCATACGGCTGGTCATTTTCGGTTGCCTAATTTGATTCATCAATAAGAATTAATACACAAACTAAAGGAAGCCATACCGCAGAATGGGGGTAGTTCTTACAGTATAGGGTTCTGGGTAGTGTTCCTCATAGTAATTTTCTGTATCTGCAGTGCCTTCGACCCAATGTTCAAGCTCAACATCTGGAGGAGGCGGTGGAGGAGGCTCCTCTGGCATTGGAGGAGATGGAAATGAATCCGCAACGTCAGATTCGTCATCGCTTGCCTCCTCTGATTCGGGGGGCAGGTCATAATAGTTTCGCGTTACTGGCAGGGTCGGTGCTACTGCTGGGCTTACAGCAGGCCTTATAATGGTTGGTTTAGGCGCTATTGCCGGAGGAGTTTTCTTAGGAGGCTCATCCCATGTTAATGGAACATTCCCATATCTAGCAGGGGACGTACGTTGAAGATTCGCGTTATTATTATTTGCTCCACTTTGACTTTGATGTACTGTGCTTCCGCTTGAGTTGCTATTGTTGCTGCTGGTGCTTCCTCCATAAGGTCGGATAATTGTAGGATTTCTGTTAGCATTGAATGAAGCGGATCCAACACCTTGATTATCGTTAGCAGTTGTCTTCATTGGTGACGACAATAATGATTGAGCAGAGGGCCTTGGTGGACTGAAGGGTTGTGAACTTGGCGGTGTATCGGATGTGGAATTTTTAAGTGGAGATTTAACGTAAAATATTGAAGCTCCTACACGGTACATGAACTCGCTTGGTCTCTGAAATTTCCGAAGCGATAGTTTAGTTATCAGTTATTATCTCACTTCACTGAATACAGCTTTGAGTGCATGTAGAAAATTTACATTTTCTAATTTTGATATAAAAGCAGGTGTCGCCTTCGGTGGCGAAGCAGGAGGAGTTGAAAAATCTATTAAGTCATTTGTATTTGGACGGCCACTGTCGGTATGACTTATACTCAGACTTCTCGCGTAACCTTTGACTTGAGTTGTAGTTCGAAAACTTTGAGAATTCTGCAAAACAGAAATTACTACATACTTGCAATTTTTTGGTGTAGTAATTTTTGAGCGCATGAAACATAACTTGCCTGCAGTTTCAATTGACTGGGTTGCGGGGGACGAGGGGGTGCTGGTTTTTTCTTTGGTCGCCCACCGTTTGCAAAATTATCTGACTGACTTCTTGGAAGCATTTTGATTTAGGGTTCAAACGACGATTCCACAGTAGTAAAATCCCAACACGAATACTTCAAGGAAGGACTGAGGTCTAAGATAGAGGTCTTGACATCGAAGAAAATCCCCCAGATCCACCTGAAATAAAATTGAATGTCAAAAATTCCCTAGGCAGAGTTTCATGGAAACGCAAATAGTTAACTCATTTTCATCCGTATTTCTGCATCGTCTTAAATCGCCTACAAGTCACTAATTCAACATGAATTATATTTTTTTAAATCCTTCTATTTCACCCAGCCTTGGTCACGTATTCACTGACATCCAAATATATTCTGAAAATCAAAAAGCTACTGACGGAAGCGCACAGCTCACACGCCTCCTCCCCCATAAGTCACCGTCGACAATCCATCAAAATTCTAATGCACACACCCGTTACATTTTCATAGCAGCAAAGCCCCCATTATACTTGTGTACCACTGCTTCTTCACTCCTTGAACCAATTTTAAATCCCGTATCACTTGCTATTCCTCTAGCATTTTTATCCCAGTCATTTTACTGTGACGTCTTCCAACTAAATACTACACGCACAAGGAGGCGATTACAGCAATAAGGATATCTGTCCTTGTCTTCAACTGTATGCACTTCCGCCTTGAACGAGTGTCCCCAGGAGAATGTAGTAGAATGTTTGATGGCACACAACCACAACACGTACTTCAAAGAGACTCCTCTGTTCCTCTAAATATGGACAAATAAGTAGGCTCTTGAACGATGTGAGGATTTTGCACTTATCAATCAATCTCACCGTTCTAATTGACGTCCCAACGGGGTAGGTAATAAAACTAGAATCTTATGGTAAATATGACTATATAATATATAAAGAATATATAAGTTTTAATTCACGCCAAACACGACAGTTAAAAAGTAGTGGCGAACTCCACACAGATTTTAATTGTAACTCCTTCCATATCGTCTTCTCAATATAACCTTCCGTGTACTGCTCACAGTTAGTATATCGCCATAATAAGTAATGCTGAATGCAGACAGGACCTCTTACTGCTTATAAGCAAAAACAACCTTTTAGATGTGTCATGGTACAACCAACCAACTTCTTTTTAGCCTTTACCTAGTACTTCTCCCGTCTCAGCCAGTGTTCTTCTAGAAAACACACAGTTGCTTATGGGCCTTCAGCAAGCTACTGAGGAATTTGGTTATTTAAATATAACCTAGTCCACATGGCTCTTTTCCCTCAAGATGAAATCCCACTATGTGCACTATAGAATAATTTGCACAAGTCTCTCGTCAACAGCACGAGTCTGTCGCGCAACAAATACGTGTTGTGCAAGATAAATTATGCAGAGTAAAAAACTGTCTATACCCCAGGGATTTAAACGTAACGGAATTTCATTGATTCTTCCCTCCGTGGTAGCATAGTGCGAAGTGCGAACGGGCATGACAGATAAGGTAAGTCCTGTGAAGCCTTTTGGTTGCTCACATGATGACTCAGAACAGCGTAATGGGCTGTCAATACAAGGTGCTTCACTCACGTTATTATCAGTAAAACAGAAAGGGGGCTGTTAAGGCTAAATGCATTGCCAGTGTATCGCCGTATACGTTGAGATCTGTACATTCGTACCAGTCATTACTCTCAGGTTTTACTGTAAAAAGACCCTCTGGATGTTTACAGTTAAAACATGGAACATGATCCTCTCTCTCTGACTGTTTCCAGTTTGCCGTGCCCATCATGGAACATGACCGTGGACGTGCACAATTAACGTATGATTGTTTTCAGGTGAACGTTCCCTCCACTTTGTATGGGAAGAATGATGCCCACCAAAAATGATTGTGGCGGAATGGAGTTAAGTACACGAAGTTGGTGGTAATGAGGTCGTACAACAGGGCCGTGACATAGGAACCAGTTAACAAGACTCGTATTATTGATTACATTTGGAGGCGTGAATGTAATACAATTCCAAGACTGCTAAAAATTGCATTGATCTTTACTGATTCATCATATAGGGAGGGGGTCAATTAGATTACCATCCAACTTGGATCAAAGTGCTCATATGTCACTCAATTTTTAAGGCCAGACGAACATCCGGTGACTAATAATGATAATTTTTCAAGTCAAGAGATTATTACGTTCGGCGTATATTATCCTCGGAGAGGCAGATAATCTTCATTAAGAACATCTGAAGTATAAGTAACCATTCCGACAAGGTTGCAATACTAAATGTCCGTCAGTTCAGGACAACTATTCGGTCCAAGCGTAGAGTTGCTCAAATCTTTCTTATAGAATTCCATTCTTCGTGAAGCATAGTGATATTTTCACAGTGGATGGCTAAGATGAGTACATAACTCAAGTCCTCCGTCGAATTTTGCCAATGCATTTCTCACAACATGACTCTGAATTCAGAATGCAAGGATCGTCACTGGCACGGGAAAAGACAAGTTTGACTGATACCCCAAAATTAATTTAACAATTTTAAAAAGGATATTACTTTCACTTGCACAACAAGGCTCTCATGACGCAGAACTTTTGTGACAGAAAAAAGTGACATCCGAACAGAGGTACCAAGTACTGTGGAGTCAAATCAAATCCTTTCGAAAGAGTCTCTTGATTTCAGATCCACTGGATTCCGTAGTATTAGTAAGGAATTTTACAACTAAATCCACAACCTATAATGTGTATAATTAATGTAAAGCTTTGACAACAATAGCACAAAATTGACGTTGTGTATCTAGTCAGACCGCATGAGTATATCGCTTGTTTGACTGACTCAATTGACTACAACATAGAAAAACAATCATGCCAGGTCCAACAAAATAACGAGGAGCGAGGAATTTCTTCAAAAACCCGTCTGAACCCATTAAATCAAGAACAAAGTCAGTAACCGTGAGAACTGATGGGTTGATACTATAGAAGGACGTAAATCGTGTGAGCCAGTTCCTAGTATAAGGGTTTACCGAACTGCTCAATATAATGCATGATGATGACATTATGGCTTTAAAATAAACCATTGGATCTCGGCTCACTAGGTGCTGCAGTCAGCTGTCACTTTGCAAAGATATCGGATTAAATGCATTACGTGACATGATGAATGATACGCAATCGGACTTAAAAAACGCAAAACCCGCAATTCACACGACTACCCTCACTTTCGACGCACAACTACATAATTTCGCTGATTTCAAGTCCGCCGGCATAGTTTATCCACACTCTAAGGCTTAGTTACTTGAGTTTTCAGCACAGGTGCTAACCTAATTCACTTATTCTTCGGGATGGGACCTCTTTGAGTAAGGCCTTCAAAGCGTTTAAATGTGTAGTTAATAAACACCCAGTCATTCGGAGCTCCTTCGCCATCTTTCTGATCCTTAGAGGCGGGTGCAGCTATTTTTCACAAAATAGAAAAATGTTACTTGAAGACACACTTTTGTTCGGATAAAACTTGAAAAGTGTATGATTGGCTTCTTACGAATTTTCAAGTCCACGTCTGGAAAATCATCAAAATTTGAAGTATCGTCAATGGACTTTACTTGCACAGGTATAGCAGCAGGTCTTTCCCGAATATGTTCCCAATCAACACCACGAAAGAATGGTACTGATTCTAGGTCTTCAATGCTGTTCTGACTGCCTAAACGTCTTTCAGCTTCACAGCAAAACCTATTCGGAGTAAAACAATATATAGATATATACATATATATATATATATATATATATATATATTGGAAGCAAATGTCCACCCAAATAAATCCAAAAGCACACCTGAGAATAGCATTTTTGGCTTCTTCAGAAATGGGCACTTCCGGAGGAAATGTTAACGTCTGACGCCAGCTCATTACTTTTTTATACGTCTCCTGTGGGTTTTCACTGCAAAATGGCGGATACCCTAGTGAAACGAAGAACTTATTAGATTCCGGACACATTTGAATACAATTCGTATATGTGACCCTAAATATTCCTTACCAATAAGCATTTCATACATGATAACTCCCAAGCTCCACCAGTCGCACGCGGAACCGTAGCCAGCTTGAAGGAAAACCTCCGGTGCGATATAATCAGGAGTTCCAACAGTGCTATAGGCCAAAGCTCTTCGGTTTTTCTTCCAGCTTTCAGCCCTTCGTTTGCTGTCTAGCGGGCTCCAGTTTCCCGCAAAATCCGACGGTTTCGCTTGGCTCAAATCTCGATAAAATTCTGTCCGATGAGATTTCTTCAGTCCCGTGCACAATCCGAAATCAGACAATTTAATGTGACCACGGGCATCAAGTAACAAGTTATCAGGCTTTATATCACGATGTATGAAACCTAGACGATGAATGGAATGGATAGCCAGAGCGGTTTCTGCAACATAGAATTGCGTACACTCCTCGGACAATGTTTCTTTTTTCATTAGGAGCGTCATCATATCACCACCAGGTAAGAATTCCATGATCAAGTACAAGTTGATGGGATCTTGAAAACTGTAATACATTTTTACGACCCACTGATGATCGGCTTCGACTAGGATATCCCGCTCAGCCCTAACATGGGCCACTTGCTCCTTTTCCAACATGTCAGCCTTGCGAAGAATTTTCATAGCATAAACGTGACCAGTATCCTTCTTCTGAACCAGTCGCACCTCCCCAAATGCTCCTCGTCCAATTACTTTTAATGGTTCGAAATCTTCCACACCTAAACGAGCCCGCTTCAAGCGGAGAAATTCAGTTTCCCTCTGATTATGTTGATTTCGCTTTTGTTCCTTCTGTTCTTCTGTCAATCCCTTCATGGATTCTTCCAAACGTGCCAGCCGCTGCTGACGTTCCATGTGTTGAGCCACTAAATTACTGTAGTAGTTTTCTAATGTGACTTTCGCCTTGGTGGCTTTGTCCAAGGTGTGTCCGCTGAATCTCATGTTACACGGAGCATTCGTTAGTATACTGGGTCGATGAAGGATTCCAGAACTGCCACCACCAGCTCCCGAACTCGGCCCTCCTGCTCCATTTGTGTTGCTCCCCTGCATGTTGTTGGCGTTGTCCGAACTAGGCTGGTCGACGACACTTGATCGCAAATGTGACCCGTCTCTGTCACCTCCAGCAGCAGTCATGGCCTCATCTGAAAATATGAAAACAATGATATCAATATTAGCGTCAAGCAATCGTTCCACCCATAATTTGAACTTGCGTCTTTCGCAGTACTTTTGTACTGAATTCAACACCAATAATCTTCCCAAAACTCAATTCATAGCTTAACCGCAAAAACTTGGTGCGACTAGTGGATTCTCATATTTACCTTGCATAAACAAGGAACACAACAAGAAAACTCGCACCACGGCCACTTAATGCACTCTTTAGTAAAACTAATAGGAACGAGCTCAATTCTTAAAAAACTGAATCACACTGAAACCATGCTCCATTACAGCTATCCAAATTGTTTCTACTGAGAGATAACCGAGATTTCTACGGCCAGACACATTCCAGAAATTAAAAGGCACAAAATATCAATCAAATAATTCCTTTGAATTAATAGATAAACAGAAAGATTAAAAACAGTCCCAAGAAGACTATACATGCACGAAAACCATACTTCCGCCTGCTCCTGCA